>DF368281.1:1500-17433 GCA_000787875.1 Solanum virginianum
TATAGTTTATACCACATATAACAGCTTTACACAACACACAATTGGACAGCATAACGTTACACCTATCCTACATACTTAGTACATTCAAATATACTAATGTATAGTTTATACCTACATGATGTTACCATGTAGGAATCGGAGCTCCATTTGGTCACCCTCCTCCTCTACATGGCTAGTGTATCCATTCAAGCTAGTTGGTGAGTCCTCCATTTCAGGAACATTGGTCTACTTTCCTATGCTATGTATTAAAGACTATCTTTCCTTTTGTATATTTTGACTATGAGGGTGAGCCCTGTTGCTTATCTTGGCCTCCGCTAAGTTCTATGTTAGATTATTGTTGGACAAGATGTGTATTATGCTTGAGCTTTGACTCACTTATGATATTCAAGCTATTTCAATATAAGTCCTTTTCCCTTAGTCCTAATTTTCCCCTTGTTATTGTTTCTTATGTTATTTTATATTGCCTCCGCGACCAAGGATGTGTAATGATATGCTATGAGGCTTGTTTGGGGTTCCTTCGAGTTCCCCATCCATCGATCACGTCTAGACCCTAGGCTTCGGTCGTGACAATGAACCCTTACTTTAACATGAATTACTCACAAGGGGTAAAAATCTTGAAATAGGGCATAATATGTTACTTGTAAAATTATGGATACTTTTCATGAATTAAATACATGCTTGAAAGCCCTTAGACATCATGAAGTCACTTGACTTGTAAATCATGTAAACAAGTTGAGAATTCTTATCATGTAATTTCATCAAATACATGGTGGGTTCATGATACTTATTCAAAATCATGCAACTCAAGAGTAAACATGAGGAGTAAAATTACTTCAAAATCATCCTACTAATATTATAGTAAAACCCTTAATTTGGATATTATGAAATCCATATAAAAAATTCATCACTGTTCATAGTTTTCATAGCTCAAATCATGCACAATCTCAAAGGACATAAATCAACTTATTGAATAAGTTTAAAGTGGGCATTCATGCATAATAAATCAATTCATGATATAACTCCAACAAAATTTATGTTCATATTTCACAATAAAAGATACTACCCATAAGTAATACAACTTGAAATCATTCAATTTTCATAAAAAGAGAAGGTTGGGCTCCATGGGTGAAAGGACCTATGGATGAAGACCCACATACCTTAAACCTTGAATTCTTGAAATGAACTTGAAGGAGACTTGAAGATTGAGATGGTTCCTTGAGTTCCAAAATTGAGCTTGAAATCCTTGAATTTGAATGAGTTAAACGACCCCAAAAAGTGCTCGAAAATGTGCCTTGGAAGTGCCCGAAATGGTAATTTCCATATATCCCAAAATCCGTGCATGATATAAAAAATCTGACTTCATATTCTTGTTCAGGGGGTTAAATTGAGTAGGGAATGGGTCTAACCCCAATTTTAGAGCAAATGAATCGCAATTTCAATTTTTCAAATTTGTACTTTCCAAAGAGGGTTCACGCACCTAGAGTGACGTGCCTTGGGCGAGCCTCTGTGTAACTTTTGCATAATGTTTCTTGTCTGGTCCAAGGCTTTTGGCTTTTGGGACTAAGCCTTTCCATGCGTGAAAATACCTATACTTAGCCTTATTTCACCCTCATATTATTCAAGACATTCCCAAATACACTCTCAAACACTTAGAAAATATTTTATCTCCAAATTTCAAGTTCCAAAACTCATCCGGATCTTAAGGTTCTCACTCAAGCTTCAAGTCTCCATCTCCAATCTTCTTCAAGGATTCTCTGAAGTCAAGGTATGTGGGTTTCTTCCATGGGTTCCTTTCACCCATGATACCCAAGCTTCTTTTTACCTAAAATTGCATGTTTTAAAGTTGATTTACTCATAGGTCTTACTTATTATGAATTTCACTACACACTCTATTGGAGTTTCATAAAATGGTGATCGTTTTAGTATGTGTTGAGCTATGAATCTTATCTAATGAGAGAGTTGATGAAAGGTTTTGATGTATATTGCTTGAGGGTGTTACCAAGTATCTATTGATTATTTTACATTGAATTTTGTAGCATGATTTTGCACTAGCACTACACACCAACCAAGTGTTTGATAAAATGTCCGATTTCAGATTCTTGAGTTGTTGATGGTCCATTACATGACTTATGAGTCAAGTGACTTATGGTGATGAAAGGAAAGTATACATGTGTGTTTAAATTATGTAAAACACCTATGGCATTGCAAGTGAATTATCGGGGTCTCATGTTCGTTGAGTTCTTGGGAATTATTAATGAGTTATCGAGTCTTTATGCCAAGGTTTATGCTCTTGTGAATTGTGAAACCTACTAGAAGGGATTATGAACTATGTTATATGCTTTACCCTCTAGTAAAAGGTTAATTTCTATATGTAGGGGTTATGAACTATGTTGTACACCTTACCCTCATGTATGAATCAATGCTACTCACTTACTCATATCTACGTGAAGGGTAATGAACTATGTGGTACTCCTTAACCTTGTGTATGATTTGAGGTTATTCAATGTACTCATATAAAGGGGTTATGAACTATATGGTATGCCACACCCCCATATGCAATGCAATATATAATATTATCTCATGTTCACATGTAGGGGTTATGACCTATGTTACCTTTTACCCTCATGTACTATTCATTATCTCATGTACTACCCATTACCTAATAGAAGGGGTTATGACTCATGATATATCCCTCACCCTCTAGTACAAGGTATTTAGATGATCTAAGCATGTCACCTTATTGTGTTAAGAAAGCTATGTTAGTATGATTATTTGTCAAGCATATTTTACATCAAGCATTGTTCATGCATACCATGCTGTACATTGCATCCTACATACTTAGTACATTCAATCGTACAAACGCATACTCTATGCCTACATGATATCACTATGTAGGAACCGGAGCCTATATTTATTCTCCTCCATGTGGCTAAATGGTTGTTCAAGTTAGCTTTTGGTAAATCCTCATGTTCGGGTATAATATCTATCTTCTCTCTCGCTTATGTTTTGATTATGAAACAACACCAAAAAGTGCCTAAAAATATTTCTCGAAAGTGTCTGGAATCGTAATTTCCATATATTTCAAAATTCATGCGCGATATCAAAAATTTGACATCATATTCTTGTTCAGGGGGTCAAATTAAGGGGGACATGGATCTAATCCCAATTTTAGAGCAAATGAATCACAATTTCAATTTCCCAAAAATTGATTTCCAAAGAGCTTTTTGCACCCCTGGCGCAACGCGCTAAGGGCACGCTATAGTGAAGATTTTGTCCAATTTTTGGATCGAGGCGCGCCACAATGCAAATTTTGTCCTTTTTTCTACTCGATCAAAGGATTTGGATCTTGGGCCTAAGTGTTTCCATGCATAAAAATATACATAGCCATATTTCAGCCTCATATCATTCAAAACATTCCTCGATACTCAGTCAAACACTTAGGAAAATATTTTACTCCTAAATTCAAGTCTCAGAACTCATTCGGATCTTAAGGTTCTCATCCAAGCTTCAAGTCTCCATCTCCAATCTTTATCAAGTTATTCTCTGAAGCTAAAGTATGTGAGTTTCTTTCATGGGCTCCTTCCACCCATGATGTCCAAGCTTCCTTTTACTCAAATTTGTATGATTTAAATTTGATTTACTCATGGGTGTTACTTATTATGAAATTCACTACACACAATGTTCGGTGGGGCTTATGAAATTGTGATTGTTTTACTATGTTTTAAGCTATGAATCTAAGATCTATGGTGAGATTTGATGAAGGGTTTTGATGTTTATTTCTTGAGGGTGTTACCAAGTATTGATTGATTATTTTACATTGGATTTCCTTACATGATTTCATCCCTAAATTGCATGATTTTACACTAGCACTGCACACCCGCCTGTTTGATAAAATGTCCGGTTATGGTTATCTTGAGGAATTAAAGGCCCAATGAATGTCTTATGAGTTGAATGACTATATGATGATTAAATGAATGTATGTATATTATTTTCTCCTATATGGTATTGGAATATGACCATGCCCTACTTGGGCGTTGCGCGTCAGGTAACCATGTCGAGGGGTTTGTACCTTGATAACCATGTTAGGGTTTTTTTACCTTGGTCACCAAGGGTGGTAGGATGCAATGATCCACCAACCATGTCGAGGGGTTTGTACCTTGATAACCATGTTAGAGGGTTTGTAACTTTGTCACCAAGGGTGGTACGATGCGACGATCCACCAACCAATTGACGGGGTTGGTACCTCAATCACCAAGGATGGTAGGGTGTGATGATCCACCAATATGATAATGGTCTCTTCTTACACATGTATTATGTTCTATATAAGCATGATTTACTACATAGCATCTCACATGCATGCCATATTATTATATGCTACTCAATACCTATGCTTATGTATTTTGATTATGTTACTTATCTCATTTTTGCGTTGCATCCTACTTATTTAGTACGTTCAATGTACTAATGCATACTCTATGACTACATAACGTTACCATATAGGAATAGGAACACTGCTTGATCACCCTCCTCCACGTGGCTAGTACGGCCTCTCTCAAGCTCTTTGGTGAGTTTTTCATTTTGGGGATGATACTTATGATCTCATGCTATGTTTTAAAACTATCTTTCTTTTATGTAAATGTTGACTATGAGGGTAAGCCCGGTAGTTTTTCTTGGCATGTTTGTATTATGCTTTGAGCTTTGATTCTCTCTTCGTTCTTGATGTTTATGATATGAGAATTTTCCCTTAGCCCCATTTGTTCCTATCTACTATCTCTTGTTATATATTATTGTTTCCCTGACCAAGAATGTATGTATGATATGTTAAGAGGCTTGTTTGGGATTCCTTCAGATTTCTATTCATAATGTCACGTTTAGGCCTTAGGCTTAGGTCGTCACAAACTTGGTATCAGAGCACTAGGTTGTTAGATCCTCAGAGTCCAACACACTGCGTCGATTAGTCCTATTGAATGTTATGCTGTGCACAACAATGATGAGTAAGAGGCTATAAGGCATCTTAGGAAATGCTTTCTTCTTTATGTTCTAAGTCGTGCTATAGAGTTGAAATAAGTTTTACCCCCACCTAATCATTGTTCTTTGTTACACTAGATCATGCTTAACACAAGTGGAAGAAGAGCCCATACACCCGAGGAGCAACAGGCTCATGAAGAGGTTTGGAATGCTCTCACTTTGTTTCCATAAGTGGTAGCTAATCAAGCCAACCAAGGTGTCTAAGCCCCTCATGCTTCTACACTAGCTTCTCGGGTTAGAGACTTTATGAGGATGAATGCCTCAGAGTTCTATGGGTCTAAGGTAGATGAGTACCCTCAAGAGTTCATTGATGAGGCCTACAAGGTGTTGGCTATCATGGGTGTGAGGTCAGAAGATAAGGCAGAGTTGGCGGCCTACAAACTCAATAGGGTAGTACAAATATGGTACAATCAATTGAAGAAGGAGAAGGGAGTCAACAAGGTGGTGCTTTGGGAAGAGTCTAATGCGGCCTTTTCTTAATTGATTCTTCCCTCTTGAGCTTAGGGAAGCTAGATTGGTGGAGTTTATGATCTTGAAAGAAGGATATTTGAGTGTAAGGGAGTATGCCCTTTAGTTTACTCTACTCTTTAAATATGCTCCCTACTTTGTTGTTGATTTAAGGTCTAGAATGAACAGGTTCATGATGGGTCTGCCCGACTTGGTGATTGAGGAATGCCGGTCAGCCATGTTGGTTAGTGACATGGACTTGTCCCATTTGATGACCTATGCTGAAAAAATTGAAGAGGAGAAGTTGATGAAGAGGAGGAGTCATGAGGCAAGAGGGCCCGTTTTGAGGGAAATTTCCATAGTCGGAAGGGTGGCCGATTCCATCAAGGCCAAGGGTTTTCTCATGCTACTAATAGGGGGTTTGCCAATTACTTCTCAAGGACTCAAGGTGTTGGTGTTCCTAATAATGTGTGTACAAGATGTGGTAAGGATCATAAGGGCTCGTGCTTGAGAGACACTAATGCATGTTATGGTTGTGAGGAAGTAGGTCACAAAAAGGTTGATTGCCCTCATGATCGCAACAAGGGTAAAGATGTTCGTCCTCAAGGCCGGGGGTGACAATGCAGTTCATTTGGGTAGAGGTGGCCGACAAGGTGGTGCCCCAAGGCATAATTGATTTTATGCTTTGCATGGGAGGCAAGGGGCTGATGAGGTGCCTGATGTTGTCATTAGTATGTTAAAAGTCTTTGATTTTGATGTGTATGCATTAATTGATCTGGGTGCTACTCTTTCTTTTGTTACTCTTCTTATTTCCAAAAAGTTCCATGTTGAGCCTCAATTATTGTGTGAGTCATATGAGGTATCTATTCCTATTCATGCATTTATTTTTCCTAGAAAGACCTATAGAAATTGTTCCATTTGCATCTCGCATAAAATATTGCCTTGTGATCTTGTTGGGTTGGAAATGGTTGATTTTGATGTTATTCTTAGGATTGATTGGTAGCATGCATACTATTCTTCTATTGTTTGTAGGACCCAAAGGGTCAAATTCCAATTCCCCAATGAACCCGTCCTTGAGTGGGAGAATCATGATGATGGTCAAGGGTAGGTTCATCTCTTGCATTAAAGCCCATAAATTGAGCTCTAAGGGGTGTCTTTATCATCTTGTGAAGGTTAGGGATGTGGAGTCCAAAGTCCACCACATAGAGTCAATTCCAATTGTAAATGAGTTCCTTGATGTCGTTCCAAATGACCTCACCGGTGTTCCTCCCAAAGGGGAAATTAATTTTGGTATAGACCTTCTCCCCGATACTCAACCCATATTTATTCCCCTTTACCATATGGCCCTAGCGGAGTTAAAAGAGTTGAAGGAGCTATTGAGAGACTTGTTAGAAAAGGGTTTCATTAGACCTTGCCAGTCACCTTGGGCTATACCGGTGTTGTTTCTCAAGAAGAACGATGCGTCTCTTAGGATGTGCATTGACTACCAACAACTTAATAGGGTCGCCATCAAAAATAGGTATCCTCTTCCAAGGATTGATAATTTGTTTGACTAAGGGGCTAGCCACTTCTCTAAAATTGATTTTCGGTCCAGGAACCATCAAGTGAAGGTGATGGAGTGTGGTATTCCTAATACAACCTTTAGGACTAGGTATAGGCATTATGAATTTGTGGTCATGTCTTTTGGGTTAACTAATGCACCGAACCCTACCTTGATTCATTTATTATTGTATTAATTGATGATATTTTTATCTATTCTCATGCTGAGGAGAAACATAGGCTCATTTGTGGGTTGTATTGCAAAGATTGAGGGAAGAGAAGTTTTATACTAAGTATGAGAAATGTGAATTTTGTTGAAGAAGGTTGCCTTTGTAGGTCATGTAGTGTTGGGGGATGGTATTAAGGTGGACCCTAAGAAGATGGACGTGATTAGAAATTGGCTGAGACTATTGACCTCATCGGATATTAGGAGCTTCTAGGACTTAGCATTAAGGACTATAATATGAGTGTGCATTACCATCCTGATAATGCTTTGAGTAGGGTGTCTATGGGTAGCCTAGCTTATGGTGATGATGGTGGCATAAGGGTGGCTAGGGAAGTCCATCGGTTGGCTAGATTGGGAGTTAGGTTGGAAGAGGATGATGATAGTGTTGTTGTTGTTGTTGATGGTTGCAAATCTTCATTGGTTAAAGAGGTGAAAGCTAAGCAAGATCTTCATCCCTCATTGTTAGAATTGAAGGCATTGGTAAAAGATGGGAAGGTGGAGGTTTTCTCCCAAGGGGGAGATGGTGCCCTTAGGTAACAAGGTAGGTTGTGTGTGCCTTGTGTTGATGGCTTGAAGGAAAAAGATTCTTGATGAGGCTCATGGTTCTTCTTACTCTATTCACCCGAGGTCTACAAATATGTATAGAGATTTGAGATAGGTGTATTAGTGGGGAGGCATAAAGAGGGACATTGCCAAATTTGTATTCGGTTGCCATAGTTACCTATAAATCAAAGCCGAACATCAAAGGACGGGTGACCTAACCCAAGACATAAAGATTCCTACTTAGAAGTGGGAAGAGATTAATATGGATTTTGTGGTTGGGTTGCCCAAGACTGGAAAGGGTTTTGATTCCATATGGGTTGTGGTTGGTAGGATAATAAAATCGGCTCACTTTCTACCGGTTAAGACTACATATGGGAATGAAGATTATTCAAGACCAGGAAGGGTTTTGATTCCATTTATGTTGTGGTTTATCAGATTACAAAATCAGCTCACTTTCTACTCGTTATGACTACCTATGGGGCTGAAGATTATGCTAGGTAGTATATTCATGACTTAGTGAGGTTGCAAGGGGTTCCTCTATCCATTATATCAGATCATGGTGCACAATTCGCTACTCACTTTTGGAGGTCCTTCCAAAGAGGTCTTCAAACCAAAGTAAAGCTTAGTGCTACCTTTCACCCCCAAATGGATGACTAAGTTAAAAGAACTATCCAAACACTTGAGGACCTACTTAGGGCTTGTGTATTGGAGCGCAAGGGTAGTTGAGATGATCATCTTCTATTGATTGAGTTTGCACATAACAATAGTTGTCATTCTAGCATCCAAATGACTCCTTTTGAGGCTCTCTATGATAGACATTGTAGATCCCCGGCTTGGTGGTTTGTGATTAGAGAGATAGCTTTGTTGGGTCTAAAACTGGTCATGGATGCTATAGAGAAAGTAAGGATGATTAGAGAGAGGTTTAGAATAGTCCAAAGTTGCCAAAAGTCTTATGCCGATGTGAAATGGAGGGAGCTTGAGTTTAAGGATGGTGATTGGGTCTATTTAAAGGTGTTACCTATGAAGGGTGTCGTCCATGTTTGTAAGAAGGAAATGTTAAGCCCTAGATATGTGGGTCCTTATAGGGTGATTAAGTGGATTGGTAAGGTGGCTTATGAGTTGGATTTGCCTAATGAAATGGAATTAGTTCATCCAGTTTTTCATGTGTCTATGTTGAGGAAGTGTGTGGGTGATCCTAATGCCATTGTGCCTCTTGATGTTTTGTTGGTGGTTGAAGAAAACTTTTCATATTAAGAGGTTCCAGTAGAGATCTTGGATAGGAAAGTGAAGAGGTTGAGGAACAAGGATGTTGCTTCCGTTAAGGTCCTTTGGAGGAATCAACAAGTCGAAAGTTCTACATGGAGGCCGAAGTAGACATATAAAAGCTAAATCCTTATCTTTTCCATCCTACTCAAGCCTAAGGTACTAATTTTAAGTCTTCTATGTGATGTCAGGTCTCATGTTCCAGTCTCTAAGTCATTTACATGCATTTATATTTACTTTGACAATGTTCATGCTGATTTTACACTTATGATAGGATTTTGAAAATGATGTTTTAAGTATGTTGTTGCATTCTTATTGGGGATGATTTCTTCATGATTACTCTTCTCATATATATTTCTTTGACATTCGAGGATGAATATTTCCAAGGGGGAGATATTGAAACAACCACAAAAAGTGCTCGAAAATGTGCCTTAGAAGTGCCCAGAATTGAAATTTCCATATATCTCAAAATCCCTGCACAATATCAAAAAATTGACTTCATATTCTTATTTAGGAGGTAAAATTAAGTGGAGATAGGTCTAACCCCTATTTTAGATCTAACGAATTGCAATTTCAATTTTCCAAAAATCGATTTCTAGAGAGCTTTTCGCGCCCCTGGCATGACGGGCCAAGGGCGTGCCATAGTACAAATTTTGCCCAGTTTTGTTATCTCAGTCCAAGGCTTTGGGTCTTGGGCTTAAGTGTTCCCATGCATAAAAGTTCCTATACTTAGACATGTTTCACCCTCATATCATGAAAAACTTTCCCCAATACTTGCTCAAAGACTTAACCTAATATTTTACTCCTAAATTCAAGTCTTAAAATTCATTCGAATCTTAAGGTTCTCATCTAAGCTTCAAGTTTCCATCTCCAATCTTCATTAAGTCATTTTCGAATCTAAGGTATGTGGGTTTCTTTCATGGGCTCCTTTCATCCATGATGCCCAAGCTTCCTTTTAATCAAATTTACATGATTTTAAGTTTATTTACTCATGGGTCTTACTTATTATGAAATTCACTGCATACTATGTTGGTGCTTATGAAATTATGATTGTTTTTCTATGTTTTGAGCTATGAATCTAAGATCTATGGTGAGATTTGATGAAGCATTTTGATTTATATTGCTTGAAGGTGTTACTAAGTATTGATTGATGGTTTTACATTTGATTTCCTTGCATGATTGCAGCCCTAAATTGGATGATTTTATACTGGCACTACACACTCGCCAATTGTTTGATAAAATATCTGATTAGGGTTATCTAGAGGAATTGAAGGCCCAATGCATGTCTTATGAGTTGAATGACTATATGATGATGAAATGAATGTATGTATATGGTTTTGTCCTATATGGTTGGAATGTGGCCATCGGGGGTGGTGCGTAGGGTAACCATGTCGAGGGGTTTGTACCTTGATAACCATGTCGGGGTCTTTGTACCTCAGTCACCACAGGTGGTAGGGTGAGATGATTTACCAACCATGTTGGAGGGTTTGTACCTTGAAAACCATGTCAGAGAGTTTGTACCTCGGTCACCAAGGGTAGTAGGGTGTGACGATCCACCAACCAATTAATGGGGTTGGTACCTCAATCACCAAGGGTGGTAGGGTGCGCCGATCTACCAATATGATAGTGGTCTCTTCTTACACATGTATTATGTTCTATATAAGCCTGATTTACTACATATAATCTTACATGCATGCCATATTGTTATATTCTACTCAATGCATATGCTTATATATTTTGATTATATTACTTATCACTTGTTGCGTTGCATCCTATATACTTAGTAAATTCAATGTACTAACATATACTCTACGCCTACATGATGTCACCATGTAGAAACCGGAACACCACTTCATCACCCTCCTCCACATGGCTAGTATGACATCTCTCAAGCTCTTTGGTGAGTCCTCCATTTCGAAGATGATATTTATGATCTCATGCGATTTTCTAAGACTATTTTTTTTATGTAAATGTTTACTATGAGGGTGAGCCTGGTAGCTTGTCTTGGCCCCCCTAAGTATCTAAATTTTAGAGGTGTTGTTGGACACGTTTTTATTATGCTTTGAGCTTTGATTCTCTCTTGACTCTTGATATTTATGATATGAGAATTGTCCCTTAGCCCTGTTTTTCCCTATCTACTGTCTATTGTTGTATTTTATTGCTTTTGAAACAAAGGATGTGTATATAATATGCTAAGAGGCTTATTTTGAGGTTCCTTTGAGTTCACATTTGCCATGTCACGTTTAAGCCCTAGGCTTGGGTCGTGACAAATTATATCTTCTATATTTGGATTATCTATTGTCATTACTATGAGGGTTAGCCCGGTTGCTTGTCTTCGGCCCTGCTAAGTTCTATGTTTAGAGGTTTTGTTGGACAAGTATGTAATGATTCTATAAGCTTGACTTTCTTGATGTTTGGTGAAATAAAGGTTTTCCTTAGTCCTTATTCCCTTTTTTCCACTCTTTTATTGATGTTTAATTACTTCCGTGACCAGGGATATGTAATGATATATTAAGAGGTTTGCTTGGGGTTCCCATGCGCCATGTCACACCTAGGCCCTAGTTTGGGTCATGAAAACCTTGGTATGAGAGCACTAGGTTGTTAGGTCCTTGGAGTCCAACATACCGCATCGATTAGAGTCTTATTCATGGTTGTGTTGTGCAACATAACTATGAGTGGGAGGCTATGAGACACTTTAGGAGATACTTCCCTTCTTCATGTTCTAAGTAGTGCTATAGAGTTGAAGTAAGTTTTCCCCCCCAACATTCGTTCTTTGCCATGCTAGTTGATCATGCCTAACATAAGAGGAAGAAGAGCCTGCACTCCTGAGGAACAACCTGCTCATGATGAGCTTTGGGATGCTTTCACCTTGCTAGTTCAAGATATGGCCCATCAAGTTAATCAAGGGGCCAAAGCCCCTAATGTCCGTACCCCCGAATATAGGGTGAGAGACTTCATGAGGATGAACCTACCGGAGTTCTATGGTTTAAAGGTGGATGAGGATACATAAGAGTTTATTGATGAGATTTATAGGGTATTGGCTATCATGGGTGTTATATTGGAAGATAAGGCAAAGTTGGCGACTTACCAACTCAAGGGGGTAGCACAAATATAGTTTACTCAATCGAATGAGGGGAAGGGAAACAATAATATGGTTCTATGGGAGGAGTTTAAGATGGCTTTTCTTAATCAGTTCTTCCCTCTTGAGCTTAGGGAGGCCAAGATGGTGGAGTTCATGAATTTGAAACAAGGGTCAATTAGTCTGAGAGAGTATGGCCTCAAGTTCAACTAACTCTCTAAATATGCTCCTCACTTTGTTGTCGACCCAAGGGCTAGAATGAACAAGTTCGTGATGGGTATCTCTGTTTTGGTGAGTGAAGAATGCTAGTCTGTTATGTTGATTAATGATATCGATTTGTCCCATCTCATGACTTATGTCAAACAACATGGGATGGAGAAGCTTAGGAAGAAGAGGAGTGGAGAGTCTAGGAGGCCTCGGTTTGAGGATGACCGGTTCCAATAAGGTATCAAGTTTCAAGGCCAAGGGTCTTCTAGTGCTCCAAACAAGAGGGTACTATGGAAGTAATGGATAAACCAAGGTTCCTAGGTGGTGATGCTAGGATGATTTTTCCAAAATGCCCAAAATGTGAAAAGCATCATCATGACAAATGTATAAAGAATTCAAGTGCGTGTTATGAGTGTGGGAGAGTAGGCCACAAGCCTATTCATTGCCCTTACGTCCGAAACAAGGGCAAAAAGTTCAATCCTCAAGGTCAAGGTGGTCATGTGAATCAGGAGGCCTAAGATGGTTATATTGATCAAGGAGGTGCTCCAAGACGTAATTGGTTCTATACTCTTCAAAGGAGGCAAGGGGTGGATGAGGTGCCTGATGTTGCTACCGGTATTCTAAAGTTTCCTTTGACCTTAATGTGTATGCATGGGAAGGTTCGGGTGTCTCTATCCCCTTTATTATTCCTTTTGTTGCTAGTGACTTCATGTGTGTTCTAGATTATTATGTAGACTTTTTGGTATCTATCCTATTAGTGAGTCTATTGTTGCTAGAAAGGTATATGGAAATTATTCCGTGGTCATGTTGCATTTAGGTGTTGACTTATGATTTTGTTGGATTAGATGTGGTAGATTTGATGTCATTCTTGAGATGGATTGGTTGCATGCATATTGTGTCTCCATGGGTTGTAGAAACCATAGGGTCAAATTCCAATTCGCTATTAAACCTGTCCTTGAGTGGTAGTGAAGGGGTAAGTTCATTTCTTGTCTTAAAGTACAATTGTTCTCTAGGGGTTGCCTTTATCATCTTATAGGAGTTAGGGATATTGAATTTAAGTTATTTCTATTGAGTCGATTCTAGTGGTTAATGAGTCCTTGATATCCTTTCTGATATTTTCAATTTGGGGTGGTGTCTCTTGGTTTGACTTATGCATCGGTTAGAACTATAGGTCTAATGAATAAGGTCTTTAATCCATACCTTGTTATGTTGTAGTGGTTCTTGGTAATGATGTATCGGGTTGTTTCCGGAAGTGAGGAAGAGCTTGTAAATTAGTTGGCAGTGATGTTGTGAATTTCGAAGGAGGTGAAATTGGGTGAAGTGAGAAGGGTGGTATAGTGGCTTTGATGGTTTTGAATCTTCTTTGGTTGGAGAGGTCTAGTTAAGTAAGTCCTTGATCCCCATCTTGATAGAGTTGGAGGTCTTGGTGAGGGGTGGTAAGGTGGAAGTTTTCTCCTATGGGGAGATAGTGTCTTTAGTTACTAAGATAGGCTATAGGTGTTAGTGTTTATGGTTTGGTTCACTTGGAAGTCCCACTCATGAAGGGTGTGGTCCGGATGGCAAGAAAGGAAATTGAGTTTATCGTTTGTGGGTTTTCATAGAGTGTTGAGGAAGATTGGTAAGGTTGCTTGCAAATGGGAATTGCCTATGGATATGGATATAATTCATCCGATTTTTCATGCTTCTAGGTTGAGGGGATGTATTGGTGACTCTAGTACTATAGAACTGATTGAGGTTGTTGGTGTTGTGGAGGATAAGTTGGCTTAGGAGAAGGTCTCGGTGGGAATATTGGATTAAAGGGTGGAAAAGTTAATTAATAAGGGTGTAGTGTTCATGAAGACTGTTTGGAAGAATCGTCAACTCGATAGTGTCTCTCGGGGAGCTGGAGTAGGCATGGAGAAACAATATCCATATCTCTTTCATTCAGTTCAAGCTTACGATAACTCTTCAGGTCCTTTTAGGATTCCAAGTCTTATGTTTTAGCCCTCACGCCAATTGTATGCATTCATGTTTATGTTAGCAAGTTCATTATGATTTTAACACTTATATTAAGATTTTGAAAATGGTGTTTAAATGTATTGTTGCATTCTTGTTGGGGCAGATTTCTTCATGATTACCCTTCTCATGTACATTTCTTTTACATTCGACGATGAATCCTCCCAAGGGGGAGATATTGAAACGACCCTAAAAAAATGCCCAAAGATGTGCCTCAGAAGTGCTCGAAATCATAATTTCCATATATATAAAAATCTGTGTATGATCTCGAAAATATTACTTCATATTCTTATTTAGGGGGTCAAATCAAGTGGAAAATGGGTCAAACCCCGATTTTAGAGCAAATGAATCGCAATTTCAATTTCCCAAATTTGCACTTTCCAGAGAGGGTTTGTGCCCCTGGTGCAGCGCACCTTGGGAGCGCCCCTGTGTAAATTTTGCACAGTTTTTTTAGTTTGGTCTAAGGCTTTTAGTTCTTGGAGCTAAGCCTTCCCATGCATGAAAATACCTATACTAAGCCTTATTTCACCCTCATATTATTCAAGTGCCAAAACTCATCCGGATCTTAATTTTCTCATTCAAGCTTTAAGTCTCCATCTCCAATCTTCTGCAAGGATTCTCTGAAGTCAAGGTATGTGGGTTTCTTCCATGGGTTGCTTTCGCCCATGATACCCAAGCTTTTTTTTTCCTAAAATTGCATGATTTAAAGTTGATTTACTCATGGTTCTTACTTATTATGAATTTCACTGCACACTATGTTGGGGTTTCATGTAATGGTGATTGTTTTACCATGTTTTGAGGTATGAATGTGTGATCTAATACGAGATTTGATGAAGAGTTTTAATGTATATTGCTTGAAGGCGTTGCCCAATATCTAATGATGGTTTTACATTGAATTTTCTAGTATGATTTCGCTCTTAAATTGCATAGTTTTACACTAGCACTACACATCCACCAAGTTAAAATGTCCGTTTAGGGTTCTTGAGTTGTTGATGGTCCATTGCATGGCTTATGAGTCAAGTGGCTTATGGTGATGAAAGGAACACATATATGTGTGTTCAAATCATGTACATCACCTATAGCATTGCCAGTGAATTGTTAGGCTCTCATATTCAATGTGTTCTTGGGAATTGTTGATGAGTAAATGAGTCCTTGTGCCAAGGTTTATGCTCTTGTGAATTGTGAAGCCTACTAGAAGGGGTTATGAACTATGTTATATGCTTTACCCTCTAGTACAAGGCTAATTTCTATATATAGGGTTATGAACTATGTTGTACACCTTACCCTCATGTACAAATCAATGCTACTCACTTACTCATATCTACATGAAGGGCTTCTAAATTATGTGGTATTCCTTACCCTCATGTATGATTTGAGGTTATGTAATGTACTCATATGAAGGGGTTATGAATTATGTGGTATGCCTCAACCTCATATGCGATGCAATATTATGTATTATCTTATGCTCACATGTAGAAGTATGGCCTATACTACCTTCTACCCTCATGTGCTATTCATTTTCTCATGTACTACCCATTACTTACTAGAAGGGGTCATGACTTATGCTATATCCCTCACCCTCTAGTACAAGGTATTTGGATGATCT
>DF368278.1:547-15107 GCA_000787875.1 Solanum virginianum
CTACTAATGATAGTTTTATCACCTACTATGTATAGATAAATATTTGAAGTAAGGAAAGGTTGTCTCAAGGTAATAACAAGGTTGTACAACAAGGTATGTAAGTACCTTACATACTCAGTACATTATTTTATACTGACGTCCCTTATGGGGGACCTGCATTTCATGCTGCAGGTACAGGTGCTAACAGATCTCCTCAGTAAAGAGTATAGGAGATCCAGCTGCTAAAACCAAGCTCCAGGTTGCTTCAGAGCTTAGTGTGTCTAGAGTTGTATTTATGTATTGTATAATTGGTCAAGGCGGGGCTTATCCCGACCCTTATTTGATTTGTTCCTTGTATAAAGGCTTTGTAGACTATGTAAACTAAAGTGTGGTTATGAGTTGTACTTTAGAGAATGAGGCCCTAAAGGCCAAGTCATTTGCATTTCATTTTGGACTTGTCATTATTATTTCCTTCCATAAAGGCATGTTGAATGTACAAACCTCTTATAATATGTATAGATAATGCATAGATATAGGTTGGTTCTCCGGAGCCTTACTTGTCATTATTATTCCCTTCCATAAAGGCATGTTGAATGAAGAAACCTCTTATAATATGTATAAATAACGCATAGATATAGGTTGGTTCTCCCGAGTTTTATCGGCAATGGGTGCCTCCGCCTTAACGGGATTTGGGGCGTGATAGAACCCATGAAAGAAATCCACATACCTTAGCTTTGGACATGAGCTTGATGAAGATTGGAGATGGAGACTTGAAGCTAGAGTGGAAATCCTTAGATCTGGAGAGGGTTTTGAGACTTGAATTTAGGAGATAAAATATTGGCTAAGTATTTGAATGAGTATTGGGAAAGAGTTAGAATAATATGAGGGTGAAAAATGACTAAGTATAGGTAATTTCACGTTTGGGGACACTTAGGCCCAAGACCTAAAAGTCTTGGACCGCATAAAATTAACTGGGAAGAAAATACATAGGTCCGCGTCATAGACCTGTTGCGAAAAAAAGATTTGTTCATCTGCGCGCCCTAGCCACGTCACTCCAGGGGAGCACAAACCTCACTGGAATTTGCATTTTTGGAAAAATCAAAATTGCTAATCATTTGCTGTTAAATTGGGGTTAGACCCATTTTTCACTCAATTTGACCCCCTGAACAAGAATATGAAGTCAGATTTTTGATATCACCCACAGAATTTTGAGATATACAGAAATTATGATGAGTATTTTCGAGGAACATTTTTGGGCACTTTTTAGGGTCGTTACAATATCTCCCCCTTGGAAACATTCGTCCTCGAATGTCAAAGAGAAGTATCTGAGAGATATAAATATGAAAAATCTCAGCCTACATATGGAAGCAACAATGCTCTTAAACATCATTTCAAAAATCTTACCATAAGTGTAAAATCATCATGAACTTGTCAATTTAAACATTAATGTATGCATATGTTATAGGATGAACTTAGACATGACATTACATAGGGGACTTAGATTGATACTTAGTCTTGAGTAGAGTGGAAAAGGTAAGGATATATCTTTTGCATGTCCGCTTCGGCCTCCCAAGTAGCACTTTCAACTTGTTGATTCTTCTAAAGGACTTTAACAGAAACCACCTTTTTGTTTCTCAATCTCTTCACTTTCCTATCAAAAATCTGCACCAGAACCTCTTCATAGGTCAAATTATCTTCAACAACACCCACAATATCAACAGGTACAATGACATTTGGATCACCCACACACTTTCTCATTATAGACACATGAAACACCGGATGAACCAATTCATTTCTCTAGGCAATTCCAATTCAGAATCTACCTTGCCAATCCTTCTAATCACTCTATAAAGACCCACATATCTCGGGTTCAACTTGCCCTTCTTACTAAAATGGAGCACATCTTTCATGGGTGACACCTTCAAATAGACCCAATCATCAACTTTGAATTCAAGGTCCCTTCTTCCAACATCGGCATAAGACTTTTGATGACTTTGGGCCATCTTCAATATTTCTCTAATCATCCTAACCTTCTCAAGAGCCTCCATAACCAGATATAGTCCTAACAAGGCCACCTCACTAACCTCAAACCACCCAACCAGTGATCTACAACGCCTACCATAGAGGGCCTCAAAAGGAGCCATATCAATATTAGAATGATAGCTATTGTTATATGCAAACTCAATCAATGAAAGATGATCATCCCAACTTCTTCTCAACTCCAATACACAAGCCCTAACCGATGCTAGAATGGTAGCTATTATCGTAGGGAAACTTAATCAATAAAAGATGATCTTCCCAACTACGCTTAACCTCGAATACAGAAGCCCTAAGCATATCCTCAAGTGTTTGGATAGTCCTTTTGGCTTGGCCATCCATTTGAGGGTGGAATGTCGTACTAAGCTTAACTCTTTTACCAAGACCCCTTTGAAAGGACCCCTAAAAATGTGAAGTAAATTGAGCACCACGATTTGATATGATGGACAAAGGAACCCCATGCAACCTCACTGAGTCATGGATGTACAACGTTGCATAATCTTCAGTCTTATATGTGGTCTTAATTGGTAGAAAATGAGCTGATTTTTTCATCCTATCAACCACAACCCAAATGGAATCAAAACCTTCTCTAGTCTTGGGCAACTCAACTGCAAAATCCATATTAATCACCTCCCATTTCCAAGTAGGAATCTCTATGTCTTGGGTTAGGCTACCTAGCCTTTGATGTTTTCTTTGACTTGTTGATATCTATGACAGCCAAAAATGAATTTGGAAATGTCCCTTTTCATGCCTCCCCACCAATAAACATCCCTCAATTTTCTATACATTTTTGTAGAATCAGGATGGATAGAATAAGAAGAATTATGGGCCTCATCAAAGATCTTTTCTATCAAGCCATCAATACAAGGTATACACAACCTACCTTGGTACCTAAGGCACCATCTCCTCCTTGAGAGAAAACCTCCACCTTGCCCTCTTTCACAAAGGCCTTCAATTCTAACAAGGAGGGATCAAGATCTTGTTTTGCTATCACCTCATCAACCAAGGAGGACTTAGAACCATCCACAACAATAACATCACCATCACCATCACCAACCTCCTCCAACCTAAACCCCAATCTAGCCAACCGGTGCACTTCTCTTGCCATCACCTTATCACCACTATCAACATGAGTTGAGCTACCCATAGATACCCTACTCAAGGCATATGTGACCACATTGGCCTTACCCGGATGATAATGCACACTTATATCATAGTCCTTAAGAAGTTCTAGGCACCTTCTTTACCTCAAGTTGAGATCTTTTTGAGTGAACACATACTGGAGGCTCTTATGCTCAGTAAACACATCAACATGGACCCCATACAAGTAATGACGCAAAATCTTTAAAGCAAACACCACGATGGCTAATTCAATATCATGAGTATGATAGATCTTTTCATGCACTTTGCGTTGCCTAGAAGCATAGGATATCACTTTACCATTTTGCATTAGAACATAACCCAACCCAACTCTAAAAGCATCATAATACACAACGAATCCATATAATCCATCTGGTAATGACAATATAGGAGTCGACACAAGCTTATCTTTCAAAGTTTGGAAGCGCCTCTCACACTCATTGGTCCACACAAACTTGGACTTCTTTTGAGTCAATTTTCTCATAGGAGAATAATAGAAGAGAACCCATTCACAAATCTCCGACAGTAACCCGCTAAGACCAAGAAGCTCCTAATGTCCGACAAGGTCAATGGTCTAGGCCAATTTCTAATTACATCAGTCTTCTTAGGATCCACCTTAATGCCATCCCCCGACACCACATGTCCTTCGAAGGAAACTTTTCCTCAACCAAAATTCACATTTTTCATATTTAGCATATAGCTACTCCTCCCTCAATCTTTGCAACACAACCCTCAAATAAGCCCTATGCTCCTCTTCACCACGAGAATAGATCAAAATATCATCAATGAATACCATAACAAATAAATTGAGATACGGTTTGTGGACCCTATTCATAAGGTCCATGAAGATGGATGGTGCATTAGTCAACCCAAAAGATATCATGACAAACTCATAATGCCCATATCTAGTCTGGAAGGCTGTCTTGGGAATATCACACTCCCTTACCTTCACTTGATGATACCCAGACCGAAGATCAATCTTAAAGAAATTGCTAGCCCCTTGCAACTGGTCAAACAAATCATCAATTCTTGGAAGAGGATACCTATTCTTGATTGTGACCCTATTGAGTTCCCCACAGTCAATACACTTTATAAGAGACCCATCCGTCATTTTCACAAATAACACCGGTGCACCCCAAGGGGATTGACTATGCCTAATTAAACCCTTTTCCAATAAGTCCCACACATTGGTTCCTTCAACTCCTTTAACTTCGTCGGGCCCATATAGTAAGGGTGAACAAAAATGGGTTAAGTATCGGGGAGGAGGTCTATATCAAAGTCTATTTCCCTTTCAGGAGGAACATTGAGAAGGTTATTTCAAAAGACATCAAAAACTCATTTACAACCAGAACCAACTCTATGGGATAGACCTTGGACTTCACATCTCTAACCTTTACAAGATGGTAAAGACACCCCTTAGAGATCAACTTACGGGCTTTAATGCAAGAGAAGAACATACCCTTTACCACCACATCATGACTCTCTCACTCAAGGACAGGCTCATTGGGAATTGGAATTTGACCCTACGGGTTCTACAATCAATAGAAGCATAGTATGCATACAACCAATTCATCCCAAGAATTATATCAAAATCAACTATGTCTAACACAACAAGATCACAAGGCAATATTTTATGCAAGATACAAATGGGACAATTTCTATAGACTTTCCTAGCAACAATAGATGCACCAATTAGAGTAGATACCTCATATGACTCACACAATAACTCGAGGTCAACATGGAACTTTTTGGCAACAAAGGGGGTAACAAAAGAAAGAGTGGCACCAGAATCAATCAATGCATACACATCAAAGTTAAAGATTTTTAACATACCGATAACAACATCGGGGACCTTATCAACCCCTTGCCTTCCATTCAAAGCATAAAACTGATTGTGCCTTGGGGCACCATCTTGTTGGCCACCTCTCCATAAAATTACCACATTATCACCTTGTGGCCAAACCTCTTTACCCTTGTTATGATTTCAGGGCAATCCATCTTTTTATGACCCACTTCACCACAACCATAACATGCATTAGTATCTCTCAAGCATAGGCCCTTATGACCCTTACCACACCTATGATACACCTCATTAGGAACCACCACACCAACTCCTTGGGTTCTTGGGAAGTGATTGGCAAATCCCCTATTAGAAGCATGAGGAGACCCTTAGCTTGGTAGAAC
The DNA here is from genome assembly GCA_000787875.1 of Solanum virginianum. Taxonomy (NCBI): domain Eukaryota; kingdom Viridiplantae; phylum Streptophyta; class Magnoliopsida; order Solanales; family Solanaceae; genus Solanum; species Solanum virginianum. The sequence continues at coordinate 5,888 of DF368278.1, forward strand.
CGTCCACTCCTTCAGTTTTGGAACTTGCCATCAAAACAGGCTCTCTTAAACTCAAGGCCCTTTCTCTTCCTTATTTTCTCTTCTTCCATTTGCTCAGCATAGGTCATCAAACGTGATAAGTCCATGTCACTAATCAACATGGTGGACCAGCATTCCTCATTAACCAAGTTGGAAACATATCACAAATTTATTCATCTTAGATCTTAAGTCAGTCTCCAAATGTGGAGCATATTTTGAAAGTTGGTTGAACTTGAGGGCATACTCCCTCAAACTTATATACCCTTGTCTCAAATTCATAAATTCCACCAACTTAACTTTTATAAGTTCAAAGAGGAAGAATAGATTAAGGAAGGCCACCTTGAACTCCTCCCAAAGCACCACATAGTTGACTCCCTTCTCTTCCTTCCATTGGTTGTACCATATTTGAGCTACCTCTTTGGGTTGGTAGGCCGCCAACTCCTGCTTATCCTCCGATATCACACCCAAGGTAGAAAGAATCTTGTAGACCTCATCGATGAATTCTTGAGGGTCCTCACTCACCTTTGACCCATGGAATTCCGGGGGATTCATTCTTATAAGGTCTCTCACCCGAGATGCCAGTGTAGGAGTATGAGGGGCTTGGGCCGCTTGGTTACCTTGATTACGTACAACTTGTGCAAGCAAGGTGAGACCATCCCTAAGCTCTCCATTGGCGTGTTGCTCCTCAGGTGTGTGGGCACGTCTTCCTCTTGTGTTAGGCATGATCTAGCATAGAAAATAACAATCGTCAAGGGAAAAAAACTTACTTCAACTCTATAGCATGACTTAGAACATGAAGAAGGGAAACATTTCCTAAAATGTCTCATAGCCTCCTACTCATAGTTGTGGTGCACAACACAACCATGAATAAGACTCTAATTAACATGGTGCATTAGACTCCGAGGATCTAACAACCTAGTGTTCTAATACCATCTTTGTTACAACCCAAGCCTAGGGCCTAGATGTGACCGACGGATAGGGAACTCGAAGGGACCCTAAACAAGCCTCATAGCATATCATTACACATCCTTGGTTGCGAAAGCAATTAAAATGATAATGAGTGATACATAAACAAGGGAATTGGGACTAAGGGTAAACTTCCATATCGAAACATCAAGAAACAAGAGAGTCAAGGCTCATAGCATAGATACATAACATGCAACCAGCTTGAGAGACAATCGTACTAGCCACGTGGATGAGGAGGATGATCAAGCGGTGCACTGTTCCTACATGGTGACATCATGTAAGCATAAAGTATGCATTAGTATGTTTGAATGTACTATGTATGTAGGATGCAATGCAACAATAGATAGGCATCATAGGTAAAATACATAATAATTCTCAATAGGTAGCCTAATAGCAAGATGGTATATATGATTGATGTTTACATAAAATATTCTTACATAGAACATAATACATGTGTAAGAAGATACCACTATCATATTGGTGGATCATCGTACCCTACCATCCTTGGTGATTAAGGTACACACCCCTTCAATTGGTTAGTAGATCATCGCACCCTACCACCTGTGGTGACCGGAGTACAAATCCTCTCGACATGATTCCCAAGATACAAACCCACCAACATGGTTAGTGGATCGTCACTCCCTACCACCCGTGGTAACCGAGTATAAACCCCCGACATGGTTATCAAGGTATGAACCCCTTGATGTTATTACCCGACGTACAACCCCCGAGTAGGGCATGGTCACATTCCAACACTATATAGAGAATAACATATACATATGTTCATTTCATCATCATATTGTCATTCAACTCATAAGACTTGCATTGCACCTTCAATTTCTCGAGAATCTATAGCCGGACATTTTATCAAATACTTAGAGTGTGTATAGTGCTAGTATAAAATCATTCAATTCAAGAGTGTTATCACGCTAGAAAATTCAATGTAAAACCATTAATAGATACTTAGTAACATACTCAAGCAATATGTATCAAAACCCTTCATCAAATCTCATTTTAGATCTTAGATTCATAGCCCAAAACATAGTAAACACTCACAATTTTATAATCCCCAACATAGTGTGCAGTGATTTTCATAATAAATAAGACTTATTTTTAAATCAACTTTAAATCATACAATTTAGGGAAAAGGAAGCTTGGGTATCATAGGTGAAAGAAACCCATGAAAGAAACCCACATATCTTAGCTTTGGAGATGAACTTGATGAAGATTGGAGATGGGGGCTTAAAGCTTAAGAGGAAATCCTTAGATCCAGAGAGGGTTTTGAGACTTGAATTTAAGAGATGAAATATTGGCTAAGTGTTTGAATGAGTATCAGGAAATGTTTAGAATGATATGAGGGTGAAAAATGACCAAACAGAGGTAATTTCACGTTTGGAGACACTTAGGCCCAAGACCCAAAAGTCTTGGACCTCACAAAATTAACTGGGTGGAAAATTCACAGGTCTGCAACGCGGACCTATCACCAAAATAGGATTTCTTCATCCATCAACCCTAGCTACATTGCGCCAGGGGTGCACAAACCCTACTGGAATTTATAATTTTGGAAAATTCAAATAGATAATCGTTTGCTCTTAAATCGGGGTTAGACCCATTTTTCACTCAATTTGACCCCCTGAACAAGAATATGAAGTCTAATTTTCGATAGCGCACATTGATTTTTCAGATATACAAAAATTACGATTCTGGGGACTTCTAAGGAATATTTTCAAGCACTTTTTTGGGGTCATTACACTTTCATTTCATGCATAGAGACTTTGAAATTTATGGCTGATGGCATTACAATTCCGTGTTTGCATTGCACCTCACATATGTAGTATATTCCAACATACTAACACATATTTGACCTACATGATATCACCTTATAGGGAACGATGTTCCTCCTCCACTATCATGTGGCTAGTTCATTGGCATTCAAGGATATCTATAGTGGTGAGCCCTTAGTTCGAGTCTTCACCTATTTTTTTCGTGTTTTGTACTTTTTGGATGGATGTATATTTTAGACTTTATATCTAGAGGATTTTACTTTCTATCTTATTTTCATATCTTTTCTATTTGAGGAAAATTGAATCGTACACCAATTCTCCTTAAGTCATATGTAGCTGGTATGCTTGGACAATGATGTATGTTGAAATGTTCCTTTTGAGCTTAAATGATTTCCCCTTAGTCTCTTTCCCATTTGATTTTCGCATTATGTTAATATTTACCTATGAATGTTTGATGTATGCTAAGATGGCTTGGATGAGGTGCCTATGGTTCCCTAATTTGTTGTGACTAGGTCCTAAGTTTAGGTCATGATAAAGCCATAATAACCCGTTATAGAATCTTTGCACCAAACTCTTAACCTCTAGAAATTGTACCAATAATTTATGGAACCTGGTTTACGATTTGCACAATCATCCACGGCTTGTAAAAAGCCCTCATAGTTATTTCCTATGCTTGGTGAAATCTCCAATTTCTAGGACTCTATTTATGAACATGCTTTATAATCTACAAACCTATCCATGACCTGTGAAGGACTGTCGTCCTATTGAACCCAATATTCCACCTTTTGAATCTCAATCATGATTGTTGTCCATGATCTATCAAGCCATTGATGACTCTTACAAGGCCTTTTATACATTATCCAAATTTCCCATACATTTTCTATGACCAGGGTCAGCTACAAGATGCCATCGATGATTCATACAACTTTGTTCCTTGGAAGCAACACTTTTTAGCAAATATCATCCTTATTCTAAATTTCTAATTTATAGTGTGTTATATTATCTCCCCCTTATTCATCCTTGAATGAGATAAAAGTTAGATTGAGTAGAATAAAATAGATATCAACAACCTAGCATGAATGCAATAATGCACTTAAACATCAAATTCATAAAATTTTCAAACATTGGCATAAAATATCATTCATAAATTAATTTCATGGGCATGTATGCATATAGTGTAACACGTAAAGCTGATACATAAGAATTTAGATTATAAAGCATGATTACTAATCACCTTAGGCTAGAGTAAAAGGAAAGAGCCAAGGATATCACTTTTATCATGTTTGCTTTCGCTTTCCATGTAGCACCTTCAACTTATTGATTCATGTATAACACCTTGATGGATGCAATATATTTATTCCTCAACCATTTTACTTGTCAGACTATAATATCAATTGGAACCTCCTCATAAGCCAAGTTCTCTTCAACACCTATTCCCCTAATGGCACAATGGAGTTTGGATCACCTACATACTTCCTCAACAATGACACATCAGATGAATCGAGGCAAACTCTAGTGGAAATTCTAACTCATAAGCCACCTTACAATGGTACCTTAGAATCTGTATAGACCATATATTAGGCATTAAGCTTCCCCTTATTCCCAAAATGTGTTGCACCATTTAAGGGTGAAATCTTCAAATAGACCAATCATCTACATAAAATTCAAGTTCCCTCCTTTCTATGTCTAAATAGGACTTTAACAACTTTGGGTAGCCTTTATTATTTTCCTTATAAGCCTCACCTTCTCCATTGCATCAAACACAAACTAGGTACTAGTCAAGACTATTTCATCTACTTCAAACCACCCCATTAGGGACCTACATCTTCTTCCATATGAAGCTTCAGATGGAATAATTTCAATTCTTGTGTGATAACTATTATTGTAAGCAAATTCAATCAATGGCAGATGATCATCCCAATTACCTTTGAAAATATAACATGCATGTCCTCAACATGTCCTCTAAGGTTTAAATTATGCTTTTGGCTTCCCATCGATTTGAGGGTGAAAGGCAGTACTTAGCTTAACTTTGGTACGAAGACTCCTTTGATAAGATTTCCAAAAGTGTGATGGAAATTGAGTCCCGTGATTTGAAATAATACACAAGGGAACACCATTAAGTCTTACCAATTCTTGGATATATATCCTTGCATAATCTTTGGCACCAAAAGAGGTCTTAATGGTAGAAAATGGGTTGATAGCATCATTCTATCCACAACCACCCAAATAGAATTGTGTTGCTTACGGGTACAAGCCAAACAAGTTATAAATTATGTATTCACATCCTCCTACTTCCTAGTAAAAATCTCAATATCTTGGGAAACCTCCCAACCTTTGTTTTTCAACCTTCACTTGTTAGAAACTTGGACACTTCATCAGAAAGCTTACTATGTCCTTCTTCATGCCATTGCACATAAACATTTCCATTAAATTTGTATGTATTTTAGTGGATCTGGGATAAATGCAATACGATGAGTTATGGGCTTCATTCAATATCATCCTTTAGGACATCAACATTTGAAACATATAATCAACCTTAGTGACAAAGTACTCCATCTCCTCCTTGTGAAAAGACGTCAACTTTCTTATCAACCACTAACTTCTTCATCTCAATGAAGGTTGGATCCAAATCTTGCTTTGCCTTTACTTATACCAACACAAATGATTCCAAGCCATTATGAACAAGAATACCACCCTTACTGGAGACACTCAATTTCACACCTAAATGGGTCAAGTGGCAAACATCCTTAACCAACTCCTTTTTCCCATCCTCCACACGAGCAACAATATTCATGGATATCATACAAAGTGCATCGGCCATAACATTTACTTTTCTCGAATGATACAACACACTTATGTCATAGTCCTTAAAGAGCTAAAACTAGCTCCTTTGTGTAAGTTCAAGTCCTTTTGGATAAATATATATTACAAGCATTTATGACCGGTGAATATATCAACATGCACCCCATAAATACAGTGGCACTAAATTTTTAATGCAAATACAATCATATCTAATTCAAGATCATGAGTTAGATAATTTCATTCATGCACTTGTAGTTGCCATAAATCATATGCTATAACCTTGCCATATTGCATCAAAACACAACTCAAACTGACTTGTAGGCATCACAGTAAATAACAAAACCATCAAAACCTTTTGGTAATAATGGAAGCTGATGTAAGACAATCCTTTAATATTTGAAAGTTTTTCTCACACTCATTTGACCATTGGAACTTTACCTTCTTTTAGGTCAAGTTTGTCAAAAGCAATCCAATAAAAGAGAATCCATCTACAAATCTGCTATAGTAATTGACCAAACCCAGGCAGTTTCTAATATCCATAAGAGACACCGGTCTAGGCTAATTCTTCACTGCCTCTTTTTTCATGGGATCCACCATAATATCATTAGTGAACATAATATGACAAAGAAATTCTACCTCTCTTAACCAAAAGTCACATTTACTAAATTTGGCAATAGTTTCTTGTCCTTCAATGTTTTCAAGACAATTCTCAAATGGACCACATTTTCTTCTTCACTTCGGGAACAAAGCAATATGTTATCAATAAACACTACCACAAACATGTCTAAGTTTGGTTTGAAGATCTAATTCATTAAATCCATGAAGATAGAAGGAGTATTAATTAACCAAAATAACATAATCAAAAACTCAAAATGGACATACCTTGTTTGAAATGCCATCTTTTGAATATCACACTTCTACACCCTTACAAAATAAAGATCAATTTTAAATTAGCAGCTTGCACCTTGAAATTGATCAAATAAATCATCTATCCTTAGAATGGGTTATGTGTTCTTTGTAGTAATCCTATTCAATTGTTGACAGACAGTATACATTCAGAGTGACCCATCCTTCTTACTAAAACACAACATAGGATTATCCCATGGTGATATCTTTGGCCTTATGAAGCCCTTCTCTAACAAGTCTTTTAGTTTTTCCTTTAACTCCTTAAGTTCTGTCGGAGACATATGGTAAGGAGGAATAGTGATAAAATTAGATGTAGGGAAGGAGATGTATGCCAAATTCAATTCTTCTTTTGAGAGGAATATTAGGAAAATTATTAAGAAACATACCCAGAAATTCATTTACAATTGGCACTGGCTCAAGAATAAGGGCTTTAGAATGTATATCCCTAACCCGTATTATATGATAGATACACCCCTTAGAAATCATTTTACGGCCTTTACACATGAAATCGATAGACCCTTAAACATAGAATCACTAGTATTCCATTCAAGAACTGACTCATTAGAAAATTGAAAGTTGACCCTACGAGTTCTACAATCAATAGATGCATAGGAAGTATAAAGCCAGTCCATACTAAAAATGATATCAAAATTGGTCATATCAAGTTCAATAAGATCATGTGGGATTACTTTATGCATGACCAATATGGGATGATTCTATAGACTCTCTTGGGTAGACTTGAATCGCCAATGAGAGTATATACCAAAAAAGGCTATAACAAGATCTGAGGAGACACATCATATCTTATAGAAAGTTAAGGAGTAACAAAAGACAAATTAGCACCCGAACAAAGCAAAGCATACTTATCAAAGTCAAACACACACAATATATCCATAACTATATCGGGAGACTCATCAATATCTTGCAAGCATAAAGTGCATAGAACCTATTATTACATTGACCACCACTTTGTTGAGCTTGTCCACTTGAAGTAGCTTGGCCTTAAGGATGACCTTCTCATCCCTTATGTGCATGACTTAGGAATCGAGAGATCTTGTGCCCTATTTTAACACACCCAAAATAAGCACCCGTACCAATAAAGCAATTACCCACATGGTTGCTTCCATACTTAGGACACTTAAGAAGAGTAGGTCTACTAGCATTAGCACCTCAACCTTGGGTATTAAGATTGGACACTCTATATTTGTTAAACCTTTGACTAGAAGATTGATAAGATCCTCAACCTTGGAACCTTTCACCTTGTTAGAAATGGCCATTACCATCAGACTTGGAATTATGAAACCCACCTTCAAATTGAGCCTTTCTAGACTTTCACCATACATTCCTTAAGATTTTCACTTTTAATTTATTTGACATATGTTATGAGTCTAGCAATGTCCATCTCTTTCACAAGCATAGCGGTTTGGCACTCTTTTACCACCAAGTCATATACACCCAAATTAAACTTACTCAATTGAGTACAAGAATCAGCGACCAAAGATGGAGCATACTTGGACAACATCATAAATTTGAGGGCATACTCTCTCACACTTATACTTCCTTGCATGAGATTGATGAAATCCATTATCTTTGCCTCTCCCAATTCACGTGGGAAGAAATGGTCAAGAAATACAATCTTAAAAACCACCCAATCTATGGGACCTTTTTTAATCTGATCAGTCTTCTATTGCTTGTACCACACTAGTATAATTTCTTTGAGTTGGTAGGGCACCAACTTTGCTTTTTCTTTTGATGACACCCCCATAATAGCAATCACCTTATACATTTCATTAATAAATTCTTATGGATGCTCATCCACCTTAGAGTTATGGAACTTGGGAGGGTTTATTATTGCAAATTCCTTCACTCTAGATGCTGCTGTGGCCACATTTAGAGAAGCCACCACACCATGATTTTCTTAGTTGATCATACTTGAGCCAACATAGTGATGGTAATTTGAAATACCGCATTGGTCACTTGGTCGGCTAGAGCATCATTAGGGGCTTAAGGAACTGGAGGAGCTTGACCCTTATTGGCATTGTTTCCCTATTACAATGGTGCTCTTGATGGAGGTATTTTTTTGAAAATCACAAAGAACAAGAATTAGAGAAAAGGAATATTAGAGTACACTCTAAGGTATGACATAGATCATGAAAGAAGCAAAACTTAACTAAAACACCTCTTAGCCTACTATTCATAGATATGACATACTTCATACCCCATAAATAAGACTCTGCTTAATGTGGCATATTGGACTCCCTAGGACACTTCAAAACCTTGTGCTCTAATATCAAGTTTTTCATGACCCAATCTAGGCCATAGATGTGACATAGTAATTAGGATCCCCTAGTAAACCCCAACCAAGCCTTCTTAGCATATCATAAACATTCATAAGTAATGAGATAAACAACCATAATGCGGAAGACCATAAAAGAGGTCTAAAGCATAATATCATAGAGGAACAAACAGACAACATAAACTCTTACATATTCAACATGCCTCTACATAGTCTAATATAGACGGGGCCTAAGATATGTCCCTGGCTTATCCACAAATAAAGTAAATACAAGTAGTAGTCTCAATACCAAAACACAGTCAATCAATAACAAGTAAAGACATATAGAATCGGTTTGACCTCGAAGCATAGGGACTCACCAACAATCTTCAAATAACAACCCAAAGCTAGTCATATAGATGAGAAGAGGAATATCGCCCAACTTTACATTATCATATAATGTAGGAAA
>DF368277.1:0-17437 GCA_000787875.1 Solanum virginianum
CAAGGTTAATTGACATCATACCCTCCATCAAAGCGGTCAAGGTATCAACCCCTCTACAAGGTTATGGTCAACATACAACACTATAGAAGCTTATCATGAAATTAACACATATACAACATACTTTCATCCTCATAGAGTCATACATCCCATATGTTAAGTATTAGGCCTTCAACAAATCAAGAATCATAATCCGAACTTTTTATCAAACACTTGGCGGGTGTATAATGCTAGTGTAAAACCATGCAATTCAAGTGTGAAATCATGCAAATAAATCTAATATAAAACCATCAATCTATATTTGGTAACACCCTCAAGCAATATATATCAAAACCCTTCATCAAATCTCACAATAGACCTTAGATTCATAGCTCAAAACATGCTAAAGCAATCACAATTTCATAAACCCCTCCATAGTGTGTACTGAATTAATAATGAGTAAGATCCATGAGTAAATCAACTTTAAATCATACAAATTTAGGTAAAAGGAAGCTTAGGCATCATGGGTGAAAGGAACCTATGAAAGAAATCTGCATACCTTGACTTTGGAGAATCCTTGAAGAAGAATGAAAATAGAGACTTGAAGCTTGAATGAAATCCTTAGATCTGGATTGAATTTTGAGACTTGAATTTTGAGAGAAATGTTAGTCTAAGTGTTTGGATGAGTATTGAGGATTGTCTTGAATGATATGAGGGTGAAATATGGCTAAGTATAGGTACTTTCACGTATGGGGTGGATTTGGCGCAAGACCCAAAAGCCTTGGACCAGAATAAAATAACTGGGCACAAAATAATGCACTGGCACGCCCTAGCCGCATCGCGCTAGGGGCGCGCAGGCACACCATTTTTCGTCAACGTGGAAAATTGAAATTGTGAATCATTCGCTAAAAAATAGAGGTTAGACCAATTTTCCACTCTATTTAACCCCCGATCAAGAATATAAAATTGGATTTTCAAAATAATGCATGGATTTTGAGATATATGAAAATTACGATTTTGGGCATTTTTGAGGACATTTTCGGGCACATTTTGAGGTCGTTTCAATATCTCCCCCTTGGGAATATTCGTCCCCCAAATGTCAAAGAAATGTACATAAGAAGATTAATCATGAACAAATCAGCCCTAACAAGAATGCAACAATACATTTAAAATATCATTTTTAAAATCTCAACATAAGTGTCAAAAATTGCCATGAACTTGTCAACATAAATATGAATGCATGCAAATGACATAGGGACTGAAACATAAGACTTGAAATCACAAAAAAGTATTTGACATGCTATCATAAGCTTGAATATAATGAAAGAGGTACAAATATCGCTTTTCCATGTCCACTCCGGCTCCCCGAGAGACACTTTCAACTTGACGATTCTTCCAAAGGGCCTTGACAAACACTACACCCTTACCAATCAACTTCTTCAACCCTTCCATCCAATACCTCCACCGGGACCTCTTCCTAAGTCAACTTATGCTCCACAACACCTATAATCTTACAAGTTCTATAGCACTAGAGTCACCACCACATCCCTTCAACCTAGAAGCATGAAAAATCGGATAAATCATAACCATATCCCTAGGTAATTCCAATCTTTAAGCAACCTTACCAATCCTCCTCTACACTCTATATGGACTCACAACCCTAAACTAATTATCAACCTTAATCACATATAGTCCACTTGGTACCATGAACCATCATCTCCCTCGTGGGAGACAACCTCCACTCTACCATCTTTCACCCAAAACCTCCAACTCTAATAAGGCAGAACCAAGACCTTACTTAATCTAGACCTTTTCAACCAAAGAAGATTTGGGACCATCAAGAATACTACACCACCATGCTCAACTTCCTTCAACCTAACCCCCAATCTGGCTAATCAATGGACCTCTCTAGTCACCTATTTGCCACCATCCTCAGTACATCATGCTAGGCTACCTAGAGCACCGATCACAACATTAGCCTTACCGGTGAAAATAATGTACACTTATATCATAATCCTTAAAGAGTTCTAACCACCTTCTTTTTATCTTTCATTTACACCTATCATATTTAGAAAATAACCCCTCATCGTCCAAGACTTACAACACTACCCCCAAATGATTCACAAGCTCTAAATAAATCAATGCTTCACCATTAGAGCCTACCACAAACATATCAAGGTAGGATTTTAAGACCCTAATCATGAAACCCATAAACATTGCTGGTTCATAAGTCAACCAAACAACTCCAATCACACTCAAAATGCTCACCACTAATTCAAAAAGGCACTTAGGGATATCACCTATCCCCATCCTCACTTGGGGACAAAACCTGAACCAAAGATCAAGCTTAGAGAAGTGACTAACCTATTGTAGTTGACCAAATAAATTGACCATTCTTAACCATAATATTACAACCTTATGAGTTATACACTCATTGGAAGCATGATATGCAAGTAGCCAAACCACACCAAGACCTGCATCCCATCAAGCTAAGTTCAACCAAAATCACAAGACAAGACCTTATGTAATAAGAATTTGAGCAACCCTTAGAATGTTTTAGAAATAATAGACTCAATAACCATTTGGGACACACATAAATCTTACTAGCAACAAAAGAAACAAGGAAAGGAATAGAAACCCCCTCCTGGAACCATCAAAGCACACACAACAACATCAATAAAAGCATTTAACATACCGGTACCATCATCGAGCACCTCATCTCCTCCTTTTCTTCTTTGAAGAGCATAAAATCAGTTATGTCTTGAAGCATCCCCTTGATCAACATCACCACCTCTACCCTTGTTGTGCGTATTAGGGCAATCTATTATCTTGTGACCCTCATCTCCTCAACTATAATAAGAATTGGTTTTCTTCAAGCATGGGCCATCATGGTATCTACCACATTTTGGGCACCTAGTATAAGGTGCCATACTACCACGACCTTTGGGACTTTGGAACATTCCTTCATCATGGGCCCTCTTGGCCTCCTTACCTCTCTTCTTCCTTAACTTTTTCTCCTCCATTTGTTTGGCATAGGTCATTAAGCAGACCAAATCCATGTCACTAATAAATGTAGCAGATCGGCACTCCTCACTCACCAAGTCGAATACTCCCATCATGAATTTACTTATCCTAGACCTTGGATCGGCCACCAATTAGGGAGTATATTTTGAAAGTTAGTTGAACTTGAGGGCATACTCCCTCACACTCATTGAACCTTGTTTCAAATTAATGAATTCTACCATCTTAGCCTCCCTATGATCAAGTGGGAAGAATCAATTAAGAAATACTGCCTTGAAATCCTCCTATAGAACCACATTATTAACCCACTTCTCTTCCTTTCATTGATTAAACCATATTTGTGTTTCCTCTTTGAGTTGGTTAGCTGCTAACTCCACCTTTTCCTCCGATCTAACTCCCATGATAGCTAATACCTTGTAGACCTCATTAATGAACTCTTGACGGTCATCATCTACCTTAGACCCATAGAATTCTGGTGTATTCATCCTCATAAAGTGCCTCACTCGAGATGCCAGAGTTGGAGCATGAGGAGCTTGGACCCCTTGGTTGGATTGATTAGCCACAACTTGTGCAATCAAGGTGAGAGTATCCAAGAGTTCTCCATGAGCTAGTTGCTCCTCGTGTGTGAGGCCTTTCTTTCCTCTTGTGTTAGGCATGATCTACAATAGCAAAGAACAATCATTAGGGGGGAAAACTTACCTAACTCTATAGCATGACTTAGAACATGAAGAAGGAAAATATTTTCTAAAACATCTCATAGACTCTTACTCATAGTTGTGGTGCACAACATAACCATGAATAAGACTCTAATCGATGTGGTGTGTTGGACACTGAGGATCCAACAACCTAGTGTTCTGATACTATCTTTGTGATGACCCAAGCCTAGGGCCTAGACATGACTGATAAATAGGGAATCCGAAGGGACCCCAAACAAGCCTCTTAGCACATCATCACACATTCTTGGTCGCGAAAGCAAGTAAAATAACAACCAGAGATAGTAAATATTGATAACTGGGGCTAAAGAACATCTTTTATATAATAATCAATAAGAGTCGAGAGAGAATCAAAGGTCATAGAATAAACACATAACATGTCCAACAACACCTCTACCACATAGATAAGAGTGGGGGCCAAGACAAGCAATCGGGCTCTCCCTCATAGTAAAAGTATACAATAAAGAAAGATAGTCATTAATACATAGCATTAAAACATAGATGTTATCTCTGAAATGGAGGACTCACTAACTAGCTTGAATAGATACCACTAGACATATGGAGGAGGAGGATGACCAAACGGTGCTCCAATTCCTACATGGTAACATCATATAGGTATAGAGTATACGTTAAAATAATTGAGTATACTAAGTATGTAGGATCCAATGCAACAATAGATAGGCTACACAGACAAAATGCATAATCATAAGCAGTGAATAGCATACTAACAATATCACATGTATGAATGATGCTTGAAGTGAAACATGTTTATATATAACATATTACGTAGGTAAGAAGAGACCATCATCATAGACTAAAAAACTAGTACTCAAAATCCAAGGCTCAGCATCCCCTTGGTAGTGGTCGAGGTATTAGCCCCTCAACATGGTTAATGGACACAATACCCTCCATCAAAGAGGTCAAGGTATCAATCTCTCAACATGGTTAATGGACATCACACCCTCCATCAAAGTGGTCAAGGCATCAACCCCTCAACAAGGTTAATGGACATCACACCCTCTATCATAGCAGTTAAGATATCAACCCCTCAACAAGGTTAATGGACATCGCACCCTCTATCATAGTGATCAAGGTATCAATCCATCAACAAGGTACATCACACCCTCCATCAAAGAGGTCAAGGTATCAACCCCTCAATAAGGTTATGGTCAACATTCAACACTATACAAGCTTATCATAAAATTAACACATATACAACATACTTTCATCCTCATAGAGTCATACATCCCATATGCCAAGCATTGGGCCTTCAATAAATCAAGAATCATAGTACTAACTTTTTATCAAATACTTGGCAAGTGTGTAATGATAGTATAAAACCATGCAATTCAAGAGTAAAATCATTCAAGTAAATTCAATGTAAAACCATAAATTCATACTTGGTAATACCCTCAAGCAATATATATCAAAATCCTTCATCAAATATCACAATAGACCTTAGATTCATAGCTCAAAACATGCTAAAACAATCACAATTTCATAAACTCCAACATAGTGTGCAGTGAATTTATAATGAGTAAAACCCATGAGTAAATAACTTTAGATCATATAAATTTAGGCAAAAGAAAGCTTTGGCATCATGGGTGAAAGGAACCCAAGAAAGAAACCCACATATCTTAACTTTGGAGAATCCTTGAAGAAGATTGGAAATGGAGACTTGAAGTATGAATGAAATCCTTAGATCCAGATTGAGTTTTGAGACTTGAATTTTGAGAGACATGTTAGTCTAAGTGTTTGGGTGAATATTGGGGAATGTCTTGAATGATATGAGGGTGAAATATGGCTAAGTATAGGTACTTTCACGTATGGACTGGCTTTGGGCCAAGACCCAAAAGTCTTGGACCAGAATAAAATAACTGGGCACAAAATAATGTACTGGCGCATCCTATCCGCATCGTGCTAAGGACGTGCCGGCACACTATTTTTCATCAACTTGAAAAATTAAAATTGTGAATCGTTCACTCAAATATCGAGGTTAGACCCATTTCCCACTCAATTTGACCCCTTGATCAAGAATATAAAGTTAGATTTTTAAAATAACGCACGAATTTTGAGATATATAGAAATTACGATTCTCGGTATTTCCAAGGCACATTTTTGGGCACTTTTTGGGGTTGTTTCAACTTATGAATGTGAAAATTATGGATCATGTTTTTGGTACGAAGAAAGAATTAACAACTATTATAATTCTAAAAAACTTATTTACTCTTTGTGTTGTGGTAGTGGAAAGATTAAGTTGTCAAAATCAATTGAGCTTCCTCAAATACTAAGGTCGATGTTGTTCACATCAGGTTAGAGAAAAAAATTTATCTTTTAATTAAATGATATTTGCATTGTATATAATTTTAAATTCTTCATTTCATATTTTATGTAGTTTCTAAAAGTAATCACTTTTGAGAGAATATAAGAAGTTATAATTCTATGTTCTCATTCAAATATATCGGAGGAAAAATTAATGCATCTGTTAATCAAACTCGATGACCAAGAACATTCAAATTATCTAGAAAAAATTATCATAAAATTGGAAGTTTATTGCCACTTGAGGGATTCATTCCAAAATTTGTGCAACTATATATTTATGATATAGAAAATGAAGTACAAAATAGAATTCATGCTCTGAGGTTAGTATTTTTATCATTCCTGAATAATAATATATAGATAAGATTTTATATAAAAAATAATATTTATTAATTTTGTAAAAATAATTTCTTGTAGTCGTGGCCAAAAGATAAACAAGGTTCATATTGAGATTGTTAATGATCTAAAGCAAATGCTTGATTGTTATAATATTTTAGCTAAGATATTCAAAATGGTAAGAGATAGACTTCAAGAAGATATAAGTTCCCCTATAAAACTTAGGTTAATAGGTAAAAGAGGCACCAATGGAAGAAGATACAACTTGCCAACAGTTTCTGAGGTAGCTGCTTTGATAGTAGGAGATTTTGAACTATCTAGATGTGACAGAGATTTTATTATTGAGAGTCATTCTGGACATTTACAAAGGATTAATGAATTAAATTCAACATATTTAAGCATGCAATATCCTGTACTTTTTTCATATGGTGAAGATGGATACGGGGAGGATATTCCTTTTGAAGGACTTGATGAAACAATTAGAGGAAGATAGTGTGTTAGCATTCGAGAATATTTTTCTTACAAAATTCAAGATAGAGAGGATGAATTTCCAACAATCCTATCTTCAAGAAGATTATTTCAACAATTTTGGTTGATGCATATATGATGATCGAATCTTCTAGACTAAAGTATATTAGGCTTAATCAAAAGTTGTTGAGAGATCATATGTATAAAGGTTGGACGATGCACTTCTATGTAGAGAAATTAATCTATCTTCTCAACGAAAAAGGATAATTCTGCCTTCAAGCTTCATCGGGGGTGCACAATACATGTTTTAAAATTATCATGATGCTACGGCAATATGCAAATGGGCTGGCTATCTGGATCTTTTTATCACATTTACTTGTAATTCAAAATGGCCAAAGATTTATAAATTTGTAGAGTGTAAGGTCTTAAAGCATGCGGATCGCTCACATATTTTATCTAGGTTATTCAAAATTAAATTGGATCACTTAAAAAAAGACTTGCGAGAAGATCAAATTTTTTGAAGAGTAAAAGAAGATATACTCAATTGCTCATTTTACATGTTAGAACTCACATTTCGTGCATTGGAACAGTTAGGAAAATTTGAGACCAAAGTGGCATTATTAGAAAAGTTATTACCAAAGTGGCATTATTAGAAAATTTGGGACCAAAGTGGAATTATTGGAAGTTGGTTCTAGAAGATTAGGTGGGACCCATTTTAATTTGTGTTAACTTCTAATTGGACCAAGTGTGGTGTTGGCCATCCACACTTGGCCAAGACCTGTGGCATGTATATATTTATATATAAGAAAGATGATCTTTATCATATCAATATTTTCAACACTTAGAGAAAAATCAAGAAACTAAAGAAAACCTAGTGGCAAGTGCCATGCTCCCTATCCCTATAGATTAAGTCTTAAATTTCATTCCTTAGACTTACTTGTTTAATTATGTGACAATGAGTCCTATACCCCTTATCCCAAAGCTTGAGTCATTTACCCCTATCCCTTAGTCTCATTTATAAATGCTTGAGTTGCATCTCTAAACTGATGATGTGTTTATGAATTCTATAAGGCTATTTTAGGGACTCTTAGGTTCCCATTCAGCATGTCACTCCTAGGCGCTAGGCTTAGGTCGTGACAAGCTTGGTATTAGAGAACTAAGGTTTTAAAATAGTTCTTGGAGTCCAACATGCTATGTCGAGTCGAGTCCCATTCATTGATGTGAAGTGCATAACATCTATAGGTAGGAAGTTATGAGGTGTTTTTGAAACTCACTTTGTCATTCCATATGTCGTGCTATGAAATGTGTCTTGAGGTTTTCTAACTCTTCTAATTTAATTGATGCTCATACAGAAGATGCCCCAAGGATAGCCCCTCTACCAAGACTGTCCCCAGTTAATTGGGACCAATTCCCTCGTGAACCTATGAGGGAGCCAATTACTCAAGATGAGTTCTAGACTACTTTTGCCATATTGGCTGAAGTGGTGAACAACCAGGCTAGGCAGGCTATTCCTCCTCCCCATGTCCCTGATCCAGCTATCAGAGTGAGAACCTTCACCCAGATGAATCCTTTGGAGTTTTATGGCTCAAAAGCTAATGAGGATGCCTACAAATTTATTGATGAACTCTTTAAGGTGTTGACTATCATAGGGATGACTTCAAAAGAGAAAGCTGAGTTGCATACTTATCAATTGAAAAATATGGCTCAAGTATAGCACACCCAATGGTTTATAGAAAGGGAAGGTGATGATAGAGTTGGTTGGGAAGAATTCAAATTTGTTTTTCTAGAATGTTTCTTTCCCCTTGAGCACCAGGAAGCCAAATTAACAGAGTCTAACAATTCAAACAAGGTGGAATGAGTGTGAGGGAGTATTCCCTTAAATTTACAAAGCTCTCAAAGTATATTCCTATGCTAGTGGTTGACCCTGTGCAAGAATGCACAAATTCATTTTAGGGATCTATGACTTCATTGTGAAAGAATATCGCACCCTATGCTTATTTGGGAGATGGACATTTCCAAGATCATGACCTATGCTAAATAGATTAAAGGGGAGAAGCTCAAGGAAAGGAGGATGAAGGATTCTAAGATAGCCCATTATGATGGTGGGTTCACCAATTTTAGGAGTGGTTGTGGGAATGGTCACTTCCAATAGGTCCAAGGTTTAAAACCAAGGGTTGTTAATGATAGAGTGTCTCCTCCCAAGGCATAAGTTGGAGGTAGGCCAGTATATCCAAGATGTGACAAATATGGTAATATCCACCCTAGGAATTGTTTGAGAGGTTTGGATACTTGCTATTATTGTGGGGAGATAGGCCACAACCTTACTGATTGCCCCAAAGCTCAAAAGAAAGATCAAATATCCCGAGGTCAAGGCTAACCAAAGGGTCAACAAGGTGGATCTCCTCACAATAATTGCTTTTACGCTTTGCATGCTAGGCAGGAGGTGGAGGAGACTCTGGATGTGGAGACTGGCATGTTAAAAGTCTTTGATTTTGATGCATATGCATTGCTTGATCAGAATTCAAATTTATCTTTTATGACACATCTTTTGTATGTTAAGTTTGATTTGAGTCCTAAATTTTTTAGGGAACCTTTTTCAGTCTACGCTCCCATGGGTGAGTCTTTTGTTGCCCAAAGAGTCTATTGGGGTTGTCCTATTTTTGTCTTGCATAAAGTTCTTCCATGTGATCTTGTAGAACTTGATATATTTGATTTTGATATCATTCTCAGGATAGATTGGTTGCATGCTTCTATTGATTATAGAACTCGAAAGGTCAATTTCCTGTTTCCTAATAAGCCTATTCTTGAGTGGGAGGGTAGTGACTATGTTTTTAAAGGTCAATTTACCTCTTATCTCAAGGCCTAGAAAATAATCTATAAAGGGTGTATCTATCATATAGTAAGAGTTAGAGATGTGGAGCCTGAGTCACCTACTCCTGAGTCGATTCTTGTGATTAATGAGTTGCCAGATATCTTTCTAAAAGATTTGCCCTGTATTCCTCCTGAAAGGGAAGTGGATTTTGGCATAGATCTTCTTCTTGATACTCAACTTATTTCCATACCTCCTTATCATATGGCACCGACAGAATTAAAAGAGTTAAAGGATCAGTTGAAGGCCTTGTTAGAGAAGGGCTTTATCAGGCCATGTGTATAACCTTGGGGTGCTCTTATGTTATTTATAAGGAAGAAGGACGAGTCATTTCGAATGTGTATTGACAATCAGTAATTGAATAAGGTAACCATCAAAAATAAGTATTTGTTGCCAAGGATAGATGACTTGTTTGACCAATTGCAAAGAGAAACCTATTTCTCAAAGATTGACCTCTATTCTAGCTATCATAAGTCAAGGGTAAAGGAGTGTGATATTCACAAAATAACTTTTTAAACTAGATATAGGCACTTTAAGTTTGTGGTAATGTCCTTTGGCTTGACTAATCCTCTGATTATGTTTATGGACCTTATGAATCAGGTGTACCAAGCCATTACTTGATACTTTTATAGTTGTCTTCATCAATGATATTGTCATTTATTCCCAAAGTGAACAAGAGCATATGGATCATTTGAGGTAGGCTCTTCAGACTTTGGGGGAGAAACAACTATGTGTCAAGTTCAGTAAATGTGGGTTCTGGCTGGGTGAAGTAATTTTTCTTGGTCATGTGGTATAGGGTAATGGTATTAAAGTTGATCCAAAGAAGACTGAGACTGTGAAGAATTAGCCTAGACCAGTGACTCCTTTAGATATTCTGAGTTTCCTTGGGTTAGCTGGATATTATCAGAGATTTGTTAAGGGTTTTTCATCTATTACCTCGCCATTTACTAAATTGGCTTGAAGAAAGGCTAAGTTCGTATGGTTAGATGAGTGTGACAATAGTTTTCAGACTTTGAAAGATCAACTTACATCGACTCCTGTTTTGACATTACTGGATGGTTTATATGGATTTGTGGTATATTGTGATGCTTCTCGGATTATTGTGGATTGTGTACTAATGCAACATGGTAAGATGATAGCTTATGCATCTAAATAGCTAAAGGTGTATGAACAAAATTATCTAACTCATGTTCTTAAATTAATAGTTACGGTGTTTGGTTTGAAGATTTGATGACATTATCTATTTGGGGTTCATGTTGATATTTTCACCGATCACAAGAACTTGCAATATGTGTTCGCCCAAACTGATCTCAATTTGAGGCAAAGGACATGGTTGGAACTTCTTAAAGATTACAATATGAGTGTTTAATATCATCCTAGCAAGGCAAATTTTGTAGTCAATACTCTTAGTAGGCTATATATGGGTAGTGTGATTCATATTGATGAAGGGAAGAGAGAGTTGGTTAAAGATGTGCACCATTTAGTTAGATTAAGTATCAGATTGGCCAACTCTAATGATGGTAACCTTCATGTTATAAATGGTGCTGAATCTTCTGTGGTTATTGATGTCAAGGCAAAGTAAGACTCGAATCAATTATTGGTTGAGTTGAAGAGGTTTGTTGCAGAAAAAAGAAAGAGGTTTTCTCCTAAGGGGGAGATAGAGTACTTCGTACTAAGATCGATTGTGTGTTTTGAATGTTGATGGTCTTAGGGAGGAGATCATGAGTGAAGCCTACAACTCTCTCTATTCTATACACTTAGGATCCACCAAGATGTATCCGGATTTGAGGAAAGTGTATAGGTGGCATGGTATGAAGAAATACATGGCTAAGTTTATATCTGAATGCCCCAATTATCAACAGGTGAAGGTGGAAAATAAAAGGCTCAGTGGACTAGCTCAAGACATTGAAATTCCTACGTGAAAATGGGAAGATATAAATATAGACTTTGTAACTGCGCTGCCCCGTACCTAGAAGCAATTTGACTCCATTTAGGTAATTATTGATAGAATGACCAAATCGGCTTACTTCTTACCAGCTATGACTACTTTTAATGTCGAGGACTATACCGAGGACTATGCCAGTAGTTGGTTTGATTGCATGGTGTGCCTATGTCTATTGTATCGATCGTGGTACCCAATTTAGTTCTCACTTTTGGAGATCTTTCCAAACAGGGCTTGGCACTAAGTTGAAGTTGAGTATCACTTCCATTCTCAAACTAATGGGCAAGCCAAGAGGACAATTCAAACCTTGAGGATATGTTGAGGGCTTATGTGTAGGAATTAAAGGGAAATTAGGATGATCATCTAGCACTTATTGAGTTCACTTGTAACAATAGTTATCATGCTAGCATCAGAATGGCACTATTTGAAGCTTTGTATGGGAGAAGGTGTAGATCCCTAGTAGTATAGTTTGAGATAAGTAAAATGGTATTAATTGGTACGTACTTGGTGTTGGAGGCTATGGAGATAGTAAAGTTAATTCGGGAAAGGTTGAAGACGACTTAATATCATCAAAAGTCCTATTCAAATGTTAGGAAAAGGGATCTTGAGTTCCTTGTCTGTGATTGGGTATATGTAAAGGTTTCACTGATGAAGGGCGTAATGCATTTTGGTAAAAAGGGCAAGCTAAATCCCCATTATGTAGGCCCTTATGAGATTGTCGAGCGGATAGGAAATATCGCTTATAGGTTGGATTTACCTTAGAATATGAGTTCTATCCACCTGGTTTTCCACATATCAATGTTGAAGAAGTTGATTGGTGATCCTAGTATGACTGTGCCTTTGGAGGGTGTTGAGGCTGAAGAGAACTTGACATATGAAGAAATTAAGGTTGAGATCTTGGATAAATAAGTGAAGCAATTTCGCAACAAGGATGTGGCTTCGGTTAAAGTGTTTAAGAGAAACCAACATGTGGAAAGTGATACATGGGAGGTAGAGTCAGACATGATGAAGTGATACACCTATCTTTTCCAATATACTGAAGCCTAAGGTATTAGGTTCTTCTCATCTTAAATGGTCCTAATTCTTTTGTTCTTATGCTTACATGACATGGCATGCATACATGTGTACAAAAATGATTTAAATGATGTTTTGACATGAGTTTTATTGATTTTATGGTTTCTAATTGATAAGTTATACATTGTGCCTTTATCTTGAAATGTTCATGCTTAGGTGAAGTCGTTTAAGCCGTGTTATAGCCCATCAAGGATGACTGTTTCCAAGGGAGAGATGATGTAAGGAACTGAACCTCGAGAGTCCTTAATGATGCTTAAAAAATAAGTTTCAAGCTAAGGGATTCAAGAGGGCTTCAACCGAAGTCAAAATCATCCTTATTCTTCTAAATTCTTCAGGTACATGGGATTGTTTCAGGATTCCCCTCCAATCATCAAGACCCAAAAATCCTATTTTCTTAAGTTGCATAAATTCTAAGTATAGTTTGCAAATGGGTCTCTTAAATTAGTTTTAATTTATTGAAATTGAGCTATGGGTTGGACTTAGTTATTGATTTTATGATGATTTAAGTCTTGTTATAATGATTTACATAGAATTTATAAGAATTGAAGAATGTATGTCCCTTTAATTTATGAACTTATGCATGGATAATTTCAATTATGTTTCAATTGCTAATTTCTTATGGATTTATTATGATTTCATCTTAGTATGTTGTTTAATTATGAATGCCTAATACCCATGTTATTCTATCATTCCTAATGACATATTCATGTATGAACAAGTATTTTAATCAGATTTATGATGTAGGTTATTGCCTAATTATGATTATGACTATGATTTCAAAACAAGTATGGTTATGACATGATATGTGATCACAAAATATCTATGATATAGCTTTATGCACTTATGTGTGTGTATACACCATCATTTATGAGTATGAATGAGGCATTTCTATGCTTGAGCCCAAGCATGCATGATTATAATTTGATTTGGCCTTTAAACCTAAGTATGCATGACTATGAAATATGATTTGGCCTTCAAGCCTATGTATGTGTGATGATGATTTGAAAAGACTTATTCTCCTATTTCAAGCAATGTATGTGTATATGTATTCTCGTGAAAACATGACTTTGCACCGAATGATATTGGAGGAGGGGAACTATCCCCAAGGGTCCTTATATACATCCTACCTTTCTGATAACAACGTTTCTACCATAGGATCATGTTTCCTAATAAGGCTGATTATGCTATGAGAGCCACCCATCGAAATGGGCAGGCCCGTAAGGTGAGGATGCGGACTACCTTTGGCAAGTCATCCACTTTTTCTCTGGTGTAGAGGCAACATCATGATTTCAAGTAATAGCTCGCTTGGTCTTATATGTAGAGGCCCCATCCCCACTATGTTTAAAGTATTATGACATTTATGCATCATGATCTAAGGCATATTGTTATGACATTATTTCTTATGCACTTTATTCTATATATATATATATATATATATATATATATATATATATATATAGCCCTTGTCATCTAACATTGAAATACAGGTTTACTATGATTATATACATTGCATGCCCGTATACTTAGTATACTCAAACATACAAACATATATTTTGCCTACATGATTTAACCATATAGGGACCAGAGCCTTACCTCATCCACCTCTTTGTGGCTACGTCTATTCTAGAAGTTTGTTTGTAGTGAGTCATTTGTTCCAAGGACAGGTTCAACTTTCTATCTACCTATACTATGCTTTGATTTTCTTATGTCTTTACTTTGAGGGTAAGCTTGGGACATATGTCAGCCCCCATCCTATCTATGACTTGAGGCAACGTTGGACAATATGTAAACTCTATGTAGGAGCTTATTATATGTGATGTTTTTTGCTCATGGAGAATTTGCTTATGTCTAGATATATTAATGTTATAATGTAATGATGGGATAATCAAAGTCCCAAGTCCCTACTCCTATAGCTTGAGTTGTATGATTCCACCCTTTAGAACTTGTTTAATTGATGATGAATGTGTGGTGGCAAGTCCCATGCTCCCTCTTCCTATAGCTTGATTCCTGAATTCCCATTCCTTAGACATACTTGTTGAATTATGTGACAATGATTCTCATACCCCTTATCCCATAGCTTGAGCCATTTACCCCAATCTCATAGTCTTACTTATTAATACTTGAGCTGCGTTTCTGAACCGATGATTTGTTTATGGATGCTATGAAGATCATTTAGGGACTCTCGATTTTCATTCATCATGTCACTCCTAGGATCTGGGTTTGGATCTTAACATGCACATTCATGGAGCCCCAACACTTCCACTTCCTAACATGGAGTAGTGAGCGCATGACTTCCATGCCACAGGTTTTGGTATATTTGAGCACTGAGGACAGTGCTATGTTGAAGTGTAGGGTGGGGGTCATTTTTTGCTGATTATGCTTCTTTCTTTTGTTATTCTATCCATGTAAAGTTTTTACTATGTTTTTATTTAAATTTTTTTCATGTTTAGTTCAGACAATGCTTTTATTTCTATTTTCAATTGATTGGATTGTAAATAATTGCATGGTATTATGTTTAGTTTGATTTCAGTAGTAATGTTGAATGTTTTGCATGATGTGATGTTTAGCATATTGTGGTGAATGTTTTACAGTTGATATCCTATTTTTATTAGTCATAGTTAAAATGACAGGACCCTATATGGATGGATGATGACTGTTTTAAGGGTAATCATTAATGTGAGTCTCATGTAGAGTGTCAGTAGATGTAAATGGTACAATATTGTGTAGTGGGCTTAATTGTGAAAAACTTAAAAATTTTGAATGGCCCACATTTTTGATTTTGTATCTGATGTAATGACTATAGTCTTATTAATCCTTTGATGAAAGTGTTTCACATGAGCTTAATTGTATGTCCATGTTGCGATAATTGCTAGAACTTGCTTTATATGTGGACTACTAAGTAGAGGTAGAACTTGAAGGATAGGATCTAGGCATTTCTTAGTAACCCCCATTTTAGACCTTCTTTTTAACCTACCATAGCATATTTATCCCTAGTTAGTCCTTTTGAGCCTTAGCCTTGTTCTTTAAAGAACCACATTTTTAGCCGAATTCTTTTTTATTTTAAACAGTGATTTTGATCCTGTCCTAAGCATTTTATCATGGAAAAGAAGAACGAAATTAAGCTTGAAAAGATGTCCCTAGGATAGGCCTTACTAGAAGAGAAGAATAATTTTTTGGAAAAATAGGGACCCAAAATAGTAAGGGTCTGCGACAAGTCCACATCACGAACTTGTTGTGGTTTAGATCTGTCCCTTGCGAAAAAAATTGGAAAAGAAAAATTAACTATAGATATACTTTTGTTCTTTTTGTGGATACATACAAAGGCAGAGGTGTTGATAATAAATCTACGTAAAAAGTTGAAAGGAAGGTCTCACACAAAAAGAAAAACCAAAGAAAATAGTGCTTCAAAATGAAAGTGTTCTAGAATAAAGCACTTGGGAGTTGAGCCGATAATTCATATCCTAAAAAATCACTACCCACTGTCCTTTAGCCATATTAAAACAAATAAAAAGTCCTATGTGATCCTTTGAGTTAGATTTATACACAAATGAGGATCGACATTAGGGGCAAGCCTATGGAAATTAGAAGCAACATGAGATATCATTTGGGAGAGTGAGAGTTGTGATTATACCCATTGTCATTATCTATTTTTTTCTATTCTTGTGTGTATATATGGGTAATGTTTCTTGTGTTGTTGAAGGATTGATGACCATAATAACTTAAAATATGAGTTCGTATGAGTCTGTGCGCATCATAGATTTTGAGGCATGGTGTCATTGGAGTGTCAATTGGATTATGGATTGCTTAGATAAGACCCAATGTAATGTTTATTCCTTAGAAATACTACCTAACGAATGCATGCATGTGTCTTAATTAGTCGAGGATGAACAAAGCTCTAAGTGTGGGGTAATATGTTGTCAAAATACAACACGTTTAATGCTTAAAACTTGAAATTTTGTGTGTTTTCAAAGCGATGTTAATGGGTTTGATATGTTTTTATGTTTGTTTTTCATAATTACAGGATTTGGCATGACTTTGGGCTAAGTGTGCAGATGCTAAAGTTTTTGCTTTTCTACGACACTCTTTATGGGCCGTTGAAGTTTCCACAAGCCAGTAGAGTTGGTTTCATAGCAAAATCCAGTGAAGGGGTAATTTTCTAATGTTAAATCTATGAACTATTAGTTGAGCCGCAGAATAAAGCATAAGTCATAGATAAGGTTTCATACCCTGAGGATCAGAAAGTGGAGGTTGTTGAATAGTCATCAAAACCCTAGATGGGTCGTAAGTCTGAATATGGGCTGTAGAAAGGTCTTATGGAAGCTGAACCCAGAATTGAAGATGAAGTCCACAAGCCCCGATTACGAGCCGTAGAAATTAATACTGCCCGTAAAGATGCTAGTAGTGCCTACCAAATCCAGTTCTCCTATTTTGATTTAGTTTTGTATTTTAAACACTATAAATAGGTTTTTTAGGTTATTTTCAAAAGACAACAAGAAGAGAATGTGAGGAACATTGGGAAAAACACTTGAGACAATATTTTGTGATTTTAATTCATACTTTGTAATTTCCATTAAAGAGTTTGGATTTCTAGTTCTTAATCCATTCTTGTAAATGCTTAATTATGTTATTCTATATCATGATTCTTGCATCTATAATGATAATGAGTAGCTAAATCCGCAACTTGGGTTGTGGGAACTATGAAGAACTAACAAGGTAAAA
>DF368276.1:2736-17437 GCA_000787875.1 Solanum virginianum
TCTGTAAAATCTATGCACAGCATACTATAAAAGACCCAGCTGATCAGGGGTAACTATATCGGGTTCGTCCCTGGCTAGGCTCTTCCTTAGCCCCTCGAGCAACCCCCCATGATAGGATCGTCCCTAGCAAGGTGATTCATCCACCCCTTTGGGCTACCACCTATCTATAAGAAATATTCTTTATCTTTTAATTACCTTTAAGATAATCTTTTGGTGGTCACATTATTAGAGCTTTGGAACTATATATACAACACATGACATGTATATAACTATACAAGACATTATGACAATGGAAAGAGTACGTTACACCAACGATGAAATGCGTATGAGATGAAACAACTTATGGACTTTATTTGGCAATAAGAACTCATGTAAGTTGGTATCCACATATGTATGTATCTATGAAGGTAAAGGAAAACTATAGATTTCATGCCAAGTAAAATGGAAGGAAATAGTCTTACATACCTCGCTGTACGACCTCGCTATTACCTTAGGATAATCTTCCATTCCTCAAAATGTTTAGCTACAACATAGTCAGTAATAAAACTAGCATTAGAAGCCAATAGACACATCTTAAGAATCCAACTTCACATAAAAATAACACCCGGGCAGTAAGCGTGTAACTACAACCCGAGCGTATTCTTCCACTGTTTTGCCTTTTATTGTATTTTCTAATACACATTAACATCTACTCATCATATACAGCCTAGTGTGGCATCATACCAGCTGTATAACAGTCCACAAAATAGGACACACAATAATTCTATGCAGCATACAAACGGACAACATAACGTTACATCTTTTTGCTACCTTTCGACGTCGGTAATTCCAAACCTATCCCAACTTTAATCAAATTGTTCTTCACACATTTACACATAATATCTCTTTCGACGTCGGCAATTCCAAACCTATCCCAACTTTCACCAAACTGTTTTTCATATATTTACACATAATATCAGCCTTCAAACAGTCTTATAACAGTACCAAATCAGTTATGAAAGAGGTGAAGCAATAGCTACATATATCAGCCCACAAGTTCCAATCAAGAACACAATTGCAATATCACGTTGTACTTTACTGTTGTGGACTGTAAAAGCAATCAAACAGCCTGATTATACCACTTCCAATATATCCTTCATTAAGTACAAAAGTAATACTTCATAATACAGCAAACCAAGAAGAGAAACAACTCTTAATTTAACAAGAAAAGCACACAGCAACATCAACAACACATGCTGTCCAGAAATTTCAGCTTCAACACAACCAACATCCTCTCTTGTTTTTTATAGAGAAACCATACCAACCAAATAAATACAACTATGTATCTTTACCCTGACATGTAGGACTTGTCAAATAAGCCTTAAGGTCTCTTGAAGCTGCTTGGAAAACCAACTAAACATTAAGAGCAAAATTAGAGAGCAATCTATTTTTTTTCTTGTGTGCTAAGTAGAATGACTTGTGGGAGCTGCTTTGGTCCCCTTTTTAAAGAGATTTTTGGCCGACTTACTAAGGCTATCTTAGCCTCACATAATAAGCTGGTGATGCAGCTATTTAACACATTTCACTTGGGCCTTATTGGGCTCCAAAAATATAGATCTTGGGCTGCCTATGTGCAGATTTTTCTTCTTTTGTTTTGGCCCAATTGGTTAAGAATTGTAGAATGTGGTTGGGCCTTTTTCTTCCATCATGTTGGGCTGTAAATACAGCTCACTTATAGTACTAAAACATGGGCCAAAGATATCCCCTTAACTCAGACTTTATTCATAATTGGAATTGGACAATTTCGACGTTGGGTCTCGTAGGTGTTACATACTTAACCATCTTGCATCAATACACAACCCAAAACTATCCGAGAGACATCAAAATACACAACAAACCTTTCCAACCCATCTGGTAAAAACAAGATAGGAGCAGAGATAAGCTTATTCTTCAGGGCTTGGGAACTCCTTTCACACTCATCGGCCACACAAATTTAGCCTTATTTTGGGTCAACTTATTCATGGGAGAAGCAATAGAAGAGAACTCATTCACAAACCTCTAATAGTAACCTGCTAAGCCCAAAAAGCTCCTAATGTCCAATGGGGGTCAATGGTGTAGGCTGATTTCTAATCACATATGTCTCCATAGGATCAACCCTAATACCATCCTCCGACACCACATGACCTAGGGAGGTAACCTACTTTCACCATATTTCACACTTCACATACTTAGCATACAACTCTTCTTACCCCAAGATTTACAACACTACCCCTAAATGGTTCACAAGCTCTAAATAATCAATACTTCATCAGTAGAGACCACCACAAACATAACAAGGTAGGGACTAAAGACCCCATTTATGAGACCCATAGACATAACCGGGCATAAGTGAAACCAAAATGGCACTACTCCAAATTCAAAGTATTTGGAAGGATTTCACCAACCTATTAATCACTGGACTCACCTCAATAAAAGGAACTTAGGTTCAACACCCCTAACTCTTACAAGGTGTTAAATGCAACCCTTAGAGATCAATTGTACCTTAAGATAAGAAACAAACTGACCGCTTTGCAATAACTTTACAAGCTCCCACTTAAAGACAGATTCAATAGGGAATCAGAATTTAACTCTACGGGGCCTACATTCAATGGGGACACAATACTAACGCAACTAATTCATCCCAAGCATAGCATCAAAATCCACCACATTAAACCCAACAAGTCATAAGGCAAGACCTAATGCAATATAAACATGGAACAATACCTAAGAACCTTCAAACAACATTAGGATCACCAATGAGATAGACAAGAAAGAGAGTTCGAAACACACATGACACCTACTAGCAACCAAAAGAGTAATGAAAGAGATAGTGGCACCCGGGCCTATCAATGCAAACAGATCAGATCCAAAGGAAATTTTAACATACCGGTAGAAACATCGAGCATCTTATCTCCTTCTTAAGTCACTTGATCAACATGACCACCTTGATCTAAAGGTCGACTACCTTTACACCTCCTTTGAGCATATGAACAATTAACTAGAGTGTGACCCACTTCACTACATCCAAAACAAGCACTGGAATGCCTCTAACATAGGCCACCATGGTTCTTCCTACACGTAGGGCACTTGGGATTAGTCATTCCACCATCACCCCCTTTACCATTATTGCGTCTATGAAGGCAATCTATTATCTTGTGACCCTTCTCTCCACAACCATAACAAGCATTGGTACCCTTCAAACATGGGCCATCATGGCCTCTACCACTTCTTAGGCACCTAGCATAAGGCACCATACCACCACTACCTCTAAATTTGGGACTTTGGAACTTTCCTTCACCACGGGCCCTCTTGGCCTCCTTACCCCTCCCCTTATCATTGAAGTCTCGGGAGCACTCACTTGATGATCAAGGTGAGTTGCCAATTTTGTCGCCGCTTTGGCCAACACCCAAAGAGCGTTGCGAACCTCTGCATTCATCATATCACTGTCCTGAGTAGCTTGAGACACATCTTGCAATATAACAGTTAGGAATTAGTAATAAGCCTTGGGGACCTAACTCTAACGCACGATATAGATCATAAAGAAGTGAAACGTTTCCTAGAACGCCTCATAGCCTCCTATTCATAGTCGTAGCGTACTTCACAACCATGAATGGGACTCTAATCTACGTGGTATGTTGGACGCTGAGGACTTAACAACCTAGTGCTCTAATACCAAGTTTGTCATAACCCAAGCCTAGGGCCTAGATGTGACATGGTGCATGGGAACCCGAAGGGACCCTAACCAAGCCTCTTAACATATCATTATATATCCTTGGTCGCGCAAGCAAGAAAATAATCAATAAGAGATAGAAAATATAGATAATCGGGGCTAAGGAACAACTTTCATATTACAAACAACAAGAGTTAGAAGAGAGTCAAAACTCATAGCATAATAAATATCGTGTCCAAAAATACCTCTAAAAGTTAGATACTTAGATAGGGCCAAGACAAGCAACTGAGCTCACCCTTATAATAATGGAAATAGGTAATCCAAACATTACAAGACAAGATTTAAAGATAAGCTTGAGAGAAGATAGATATTGTCACCGAACTTGAGGACTCACTATAAGCTAACTTAGACAATCCATCTAGCCACGAGGAGAATCAATAGGAGCTCCGATTCCTACAGGGTGATATCATATAGGCATATAGTATGTGTTAGTATGTTTTAATGTACTAAGTATGTAGGGTGCAATGCAACAAGAGATAGACATTATAGGAAAAATGCATAATCATAAGCAGTAGATAGCATACTAACAATATGACATGTATGAGTGATGCTTGAAGTAAAACCATGCTTATATAAAATGTAATATGAGTGTAAGGAGTGACTATTCTTAGTGCAATCCAAGACTACCACCTCCTTAGAAAGGCGCATGAGGTACAAACCCCTTTATAAGGTTGATGGAGTACAAACCCCCCATCATGGTTGATGGAGTAAAAACCCACCCAACAAGGTTGATGGGTACAAACCCCCAAATAGGTTTCATCAGCCTGCCATCTCTC
The DNA here is from genome assembly GCA_000787875.1 of Solanum virginianum. Taxonomy (NCBI): domain Eukaryota; kingdom Viridiplantae; phylum Streptophyta; class Magnoliopsida; order Solanales; family Solanaceae; genus Solanum; species Solanum virginianum. Next base: position 7,261 of record DF368276.1, read on the forward strand.
GATCGAGGTGATCAAGGTACAAACTCCTCAACAAGGTTACCCGAGCCTACAACCTCCCGAGTGAGGCTTGGTCATCCCCAACACTATAGAGATAATACCATATACATACATTCCTTTCATCATAATATAGTCATTCAACTCATAAAACATGCATTGGACCTTCAATTCCTCAAAAAAATCATACCTAGACATTTTCATCATCATATATAAATGTTCCTTTCATCTTCGTAAAGTCATTCAAATCATAAGACATGTATTGAACCTTCAATTCCTCAAGAATCCATAATCGGACATTTTATCAAACACTTAGCGGGTGTGTAGTGCTAGTGTAAAACCATGCAATTCAAGAGTGTTATTATGCTAGAAAATCCAACGTAAAACCATCAGTAGATACTTTGTAAAACCCTCAAGCAGTATACATCAAAACTATTCATCAAATCTCATAATAGATCTTAGATTCATAGCCCAAAATATAGTAAAACAGTCATAATTTCATAAACCCCAATATAGTGTGCAATGAGTTTCATAATAAATAACACCCTTGAGTAAATCAACTTTAAATCATGCAATTTTTAAGAGAAGGAAGCTTGGGCATCATAGGTTAAAGGAACTCATGAAACAAACCCACATACCTCATCTTTGGAGATGAACTTAATGAAGACTGGAGATGGAGACTTAAAGCTTAGTTGAATTCCTTAAGATCTAGAGAAATATAAGCCTAACTATTTAAGTGAGTATTGGGGAATGTTTAGAATGATATATGGGTCAAAAATGGCTAAGTATAGGTATTTTCATGTTTGGGAACACTTAGGTCCTAGACCCAAAAGCCTTGGACCGAGATTAAAAATCACTGGTAGCAAAATACACAATATGAGGGTGAAATATGCCTAAGTATAGGTATTTTTACGCATGGGAACACTTAGGGCCATGACTCAAAAGCCTTGGACTGGACAAAAAAACTAGGCAACAAAATACACTGAGTCGCGTCGCGCCACTGACACACCTAGACATTATTTTTCATCAAACTTGGAAAATCAAGATTGTGAATCATTCGCTCTAAAATTGGGGCTAGACCTATTTCCCACTTAATTTGACCCCCTGATAAAGAATATAAAGTTGAATTTTCAAAATTATGCATGAATTTTGAGATATATGTAAATTACGATACTAGGCAATTTAGAGGCACATTTTCGGGCACTTTTTGGGATCATTTCAATCAATGAGAAAATAAAACCAACTATCACAAGAGAGAAGTAAATAATGGAGAAAAACTGAGGTATTATGTTCCCCATGATTCCCCAACTCAGTATCACCGGATAATCTAATTCTTTTCTAGTGTATAGCATGCAGAACAATAATTTATGTTCACCAAGCCTTTTAGTCAAAGGTAAGAGGTAAATTTCACTATAAGACTTGGCCTATCTCCATAGTGCGTATTACTAACCATTACCTATTTTTCCCCCGTACAACCTCCCCTTAGCCCAGTTTGATTTATTAGACTAGAACACATTAATCAAATCCTATTGATTAATCTCTTTTTCAAATCACTAGGTAGGTTCTAATGTTGGCTACCACTAGAAAACATGCAAAGCGAAGAGAAAATTAATGAAACACCCCAAAAATATGCTTCGAGAATGCCCATATTCGTAATTTTTATATATCTCAAAATCTGTGAGTGATATCAAAAATCCGACTTCATATTTTTTATCAGGGGAAAAATTGAGTAGGAGATAGATATAACCTAAATTTTAGAAAACCCATAATGAAAAATGATTTTCGCAAAATTTTTGAAAACAGAGAGGGTTGCGATAGCTCCGCGATGCGGACCTGTCATGGAGCAATGTTATCACTTCCTTAATTTTTCTGTTTTGGCCTAAGGCATTGGGGTCATGGCCCCATGCCCATTTACACATGAAATATCTCATACTTGGCCATTTTTCAACTCAATATCACTCAAAAACCCACTCTAAAACCTCTAAACCATTTTATCAAAAATTTTCATCCAAATTCAAGTATCTCAAGCTTAATTCCAGATCTTAAGAACTCAATTCAAGCTTCAATTCTCCTTCAAGTGTACATCAAGGAATTTCCAAATTTAGGTATGTGGGTTTCATCCATTGGTTCTTTTTACTCATAGAGCCCAATCTTCTTTTCTATGAAAATTACATGTTTTTAAGTTGTATCATCTATGGGTATCTCCTATTATGGATTTTGATTATAAATAATGTTGGGGTTTTATGAAATGTTGATTGAATATTCATGTTTATCTACTTTAATCTTATACTATAAATTATTTTTGCCTATTGAGACTATGCATGCTTTGGGCTATGAAACTATGATCTATTATGAGATTTGATGATGGATTTAAAGGTATCTCACATGAGGGTTTTACTATGTGTTGATGGGTTGATTTATGTTGAGTTTTCTCATATTATTCACTCTTCAATTGCATGTTTTTGAACTAGCATTACACACCCACTAATTATTTGATAAAATGTCTTAAAAAGGATTTTCAAGTTATTGATGGTCTATTACACGATTTATAAGTCAAATGACTTTATAATGATTAAAGGCTTGCATGTATGCATTGCATTCATGAAAAATATCTGTAGTGTTACAAGTTGACCACACCTTATTGAGGGATGACATGCCCAACACCTTGTTGAGGGGGGTGACATACCTCGACCACCTTGTTGGAGGGTGACATGCTCATACCACCATATTGATGGACTGATAAATTGACGACCTTGTTGGGGGTGACATGCCCATACTACTATGTTGAGGGGTAGATACCTCAACCACCTTGCTAGGGGTGATATGCCCAATCACCTTGTTGAGAGGTAGATACCTCGACCACCTTGTTGGGGGGGTGAAATACCCATACCACTATGTTGAGGGATGGATATCGTAATCACCTTCCAATGGGGTGACATGCCTTGGATTCCAAGTAATAGTTCGCTTGGTCTATGTTGGTTATGGTCTCTTCCCACACATGTAATCTATATTTGCAAGTAATATGATTTACAAGCATGTTTCACTTCAAGCATTAACCATATATTCCATATTGATATTATACTTATCCATAGCTTACGATTATGTATTTTAACTACGATGGTTTATGTCTTGTTATATTGTATCCTACATACTTAGTACATTCAAACGTACTAACGCATACTCTATGCCTATATGATGTCACCATATAGGAGTCGAAGCACCTCTTGATCATCCTTCACGTGGCTAGTTTTCGCATTTCGAAAGATAAGCTTTGGTGAGTCCTCAAGTCCGGGGAAACTAGCTATACTACTCTTACTATTTGATATCTCTTTATGTTGAATACTTAATACTATGAGGGTGAGCCCAGAAAGTGTCTTATCCTCTGCTCCAATCTATGTTAGAGGTTTTGTTGGAACAGTTGATGTACTTAAGCTATAAGCTTGACTTTTGAGTATTTTTATGATTATCAAAGACTTCATTTTGTCCTGTTTCCCCTATTTATATCTCTTGTTGTTGTTATTATATTTTTGTGACCAAGGATGTGTGACTGATATGCTAAGTGGCTTGTTCGGGATCCCTTCGAGTTCCCATTCATCGTGTCACGTCTAGGCCCTAGGCTCGGGTCATGAAAAACTTGGTATCAAAGCACTAGGTTGTAAATGGTCCTCAGGATCCAACACACCTCATCAATTAGAGTCTTATTCATGGCTGTGAAGTGGGCCATGACTATGAATAGGAGGTTGTAAGACATTTTAGGAAATGTTTTACTTCTTCATGGTCTATATCATGGTTTAGATTTACGTGTAAGGCTTTTTCCCTAATGAATGCTCTTTACTCTTATCGATCATGTCAATTCCAAGAGGGAGACTAAGGAGGGCCCTTACACCTGAGGAGTAACTGGCTCCTCCCGCTCCTCAAGCTCCTCAAGGTGGAGGGGTGGCCCAAGATGAGTTCCATGATACTATTACAATGTTGGTCGTGCTATGACCAACCAAATTCACCAAGTGGTCCAAGCCCCTCATGCTCCTACCCTGGCCTCAAGGGTGAGGGATTTTACTAGGATGAATCCACCGGAGTTCTATGGGTCCAAGGTGGATGAGGATCCCCAAGGATTAATTAATGAGGTGTATAACGTGTTATCCTTTATGAAGGTTAGTTTAGAGGAAAAAGAAGAGTTGGCTCCCTACCAACTCAAATGGGTGGCTTAAATTTGGTTTACACAATGGAAGTTGGAGAGGAGAGATGATGATGTTATTTCTTGGGAGGAGTTCAAAGCCACTTTCCTCAATTGGTTCATTCCTATCGAGCTAAGGAAGGTTAAACTAATAGAGTTTATGAACTTTAAGCAAGGTTCCATGAGTGTGAGGGAGTATGCCCTTAAGTTCAACCAACTCTCCAAGTATGCCCCACAATTGGTTGTCGAGCTGAGATCAAGGATGAACAAATTTGTATCGCGTGTATCTAACTTAGTTAATGAGGAGTGTTGTACTGCTATGCTAATAGGTGATATTGATTTGTCCCGCCTTATGACATATGTCGAACAATTAGAGGGGGGAAGCTAAGAAAGAAAAAAAGTGGTAAGTCCAAGGGGGCTCGTTTTGAAGGTGGATTCCAAAATTCCAAGGGTGGGCGGTTTCCTCAAGGCCATAATTTCCAAGGCCAAGGGTCTTCTAGTGCTCCTAATAGGTGATATGCAAATAACAATCAAAGATTCCAAGGTGGTGGCGATATGGTGCCTAACCCTATATGCCAAAGATGTGGTAAGAACCATAATAGCGCATAATTGAAGGACTCTAATACTTGTTATGGTTGTGATGAAGTGGGTCATAAGGTGATTGATTGTCCTCATTCTTGAAACAAAGGTAGAGATGGTCGTCCACAAGGCCAAGGTGCAAATGCGGGTCAAAAGATGAGAGGAGGCCAACAAGGGGGTGCTCCAAGGCACAATAGATTCTATGCTCTCCATAGGAGATAAGGAGTGGATGAGGTTCCCCATGTCATCACTGGTATGTTAAAGGTTTTTTATTTTGATATATGCTTTGATAGACTCGGGTACCATTCTTTCCTTTATCACTCCATTTATTGCTAAAAAACTTCATGTTAGTCCCAAATTATTGTGTGAACCTTATGAAGTGTTAACCTCCGTTTGTGAGTCTATTGTTGATAGAAGAGTCTATAGAAATTATCCCATGTTCATCTTGCATAAAACCTTGCCTTGTGATTTTGTTGAGTTAGATATAATGGATTTTGATGTCATTCTTATGATGGATTGGTTGCATGTATATTATGATTTTATTTATTGTAGAACCAATAGGGTTAAATTCTAACTCCCTAATGAACCCGTCCTTGAGTGGGAAACTTGTGATGTAGTGGTCAAGGGTAGATTTATTTCTTCCCATAAAGCCCAAAAGTTGATTTCTAAGGGTTGTCTCCATCATCTTGTGAAGGTTAGGGATGTTGAGTCCAAACTCCTTCCTATTGAGTTAGTTCTGGTGGCTAATTAGTTTCTTGATGTCTTTCTCGATGAGCTTTCTAGTGTTCCACCTTGTATAGACCTCCTTCCTGATACTCAACCTATTTCCCCGTTACCGTATGGCCCCGATGGAGTTGAAGGAGTTGAAGGAGCAATTAAGGGATTTGTTGGAGAAGGATTTTATAAGGCCTAGTAAGTCATCTTGGGGTTTATCGATGTTGTTTGTGAAGAAAAATGATGGTTCTATTAGATTGTACATTGATTACCAGCAACTTAATAGAGTTACCATAAAGAATAAGTACCCTCTACCAAGGATTGATGATCTACTTCTTCAATTCTTTGAAAAACTGAAATCTGCTAACTTAATAGAGTTACCATAAAGAATAAGTACCCTCTACCAAGGATTGATAACCTTTTTGATCAACTTCAAGGGACTAGTCACTTTTCTAAGATTGATCTTCGGTTTAGGTATCACCAAGTGAAAATGAGGGAGTGCAATATTCCCAAGATGGCATTTTTGATCAACTTCAAGGGGTTAGTCACTTTTCTAAGATTGATCTTCGGTTTAGGTATCACCAAGTGAAAATGAGGGAGTGCAATATTCCCAAGATGGCATTTTTGATCAACTTCAAGGGGTTAGTCACTTTTCTAAGATTGATCTTCGGTCCGGGTATCACCAAGTGAAAATGAGGGAGTGTAACATTCCCAAGAAGGCTTTTTGGACTAGGTATAGGCACTTTGAGTTTGTGGTTATGTCCTTTGGATTGACTAATGTGCCGGCTATATTTATGCATCTTATGAATAGGGTCTTTAAACCATACCTTGACTTGTTTGTGGTGGTTTTTATTGATAATATCTTAATTTATTCCCATAGTGAGGAGGAGCATTTGGATCACTTGAGGATGGTGTTACAAATCTTGAGGGAGGATAGGTTGTATGCAAAATATAAAAAATATGAGTTTTGGTTGAAAAAGCTTGATTTTCTAGGGCATGTGGTGTTGGGTGATGGTATTAGATGGATCCTAAGAAGACGGAGGTGATTAGAAATTATCCTAGACCTTTGACTCCATACATTAGAAGTTTCTCGGGTTAGGCAGGTTATTACCGGAGGTTTGTAAATGGTTCTCTTCTATTGCTTCTCCCATGACTAATTTGACCCAAAAGAAGGCAAAATTTGTATGGATCAAAGAGTATGAAAAGAGTTTCCAAACATTGAAAGATAAGGTTGTCTCTGCTCCCATCTTGTCCTTACCTGAAGGGTTGGAAGGGTTTGTTATATATTGCTATGCCCCTAGAATTTACTTGGGGTGTGTTTTGATGCAAAGTGGTAAGGTGATAGCATATGCCTCTAGACAACTTAAGGTGCATGAGAAGAATTATCCTACCTATGATCTTTAATTGGCGGTCATCGTATTTGCTTTAAAATTTTGGCTACACTACTTATATGGGGTTCGTGTTGATTAAGAATTATCCTACCTATGATCTTTAATTGGCGGCGGCGGTATTTGCTTTGAAAATTTGGCATCATTGCTTGTGTGCAGTTCCTGTTGATGTGTTCACTTACCACAAGAATCTCCAATATGTGTTCACCCAAAAAGATCTTAACTTGAGAGATGAAAGGTGGTTAGAGCTCCTTAAAGATTATGATATAAGTGTGCATTATCATCCCGGCAAAGCTAATATTGTGGCCGATGCTCTAAGTAGGGTGTCTATGGGTAGTCTAGCTCATGTTGATGATGGTGGCAAAGAGGTGGCTAGAGAGGTTCACCGGTTGGCTAGATTAGGGGTTAGGTTGGATAAGATTAACAATGGTTGTGTAGTGGTTGTTGATTGTCTAAATCTTCCTTGATTGAGGAGTTAAAGGAAAAGCAATATCTTGACCCTGCCTTGCTAAAGTTGAAGGCCTTGGTGAGAGATGGTAAAGTGAAGTTTTCTCCCAAAGGGGGTGCTCTTAGGTGCCAAGATAGATTGTGTATGCCAATATGGGTGATTTGTAAGAATTGATCTTGAAGGAGGCGCATAATTAATCCTATTCCATTAACCCCGATTCTACAAAGATGTATAGAGACTTGAAGGAGGTGTATTGATTGGGTGGTATGAAGAGTGACATTGCTAAGTTCATATCTGGATATCACAATTGCCAATAAATGAAAGTAAAACATCAAAGGTTGGGTGCCCTAGTCCAAGATATAGAGATTCCTACTTGGAAGTGGGAGGAAATCAACATGGATTTTATAGTTGGATTGCCTAAGACTAAGAAATATTTTGACTCTATTTGGGTTGTAGTGGATAGAATGACAAAGTCGGCTTACATTTTACTGTCAAAACCATTTATAGTGTCAAAGATTATGCCAAGTTGTATATACATGAGTTGGTTAGATTGCATGGGGTGCCCTTGTCTATCATTTTGGATCATGGTGCTTAATTCCCTTCTCACTTTTGGAGGTCATTCAAGAGAGGTCTTCTTACCAAGGTTAAGCTTAGCAAGGCCTTTCATCCTCAAACGGATGGTCAAACCGAGAGGACAATCCAAACTCTTGAGGATATGCTTAGAGCTTGTGTTTTGGAGTTTAAGATATGCTTAGAGCTTGTGTTTTGGAGTTTAAGGGTAGTTGGGATGAACATCTTCCACTCATTGAATTTGCTTAAAACAATAGCTACCCCTCAAGCATTGGTATGGCTCCTTTTGAAACTTTTTATGGTAGGCATTATAGATCCCTAGTTGGGTGGTTTGAAGTGGGGGAAATGGCTTTGCTAAGTCCAGATTTGGTCATGGAAGCCTTGGAGAAAGTGGGGTTTATTAGGGAGAGGTTGAAAATAGCCCAAAGTAGACAAAAGACCTACTCCAATGTGAGGAGAAGAGATCTTGAGTTTAAGGTTGGTGACTGGGTTTACTTGAAAGTCTCACGTATGAAGGGTGTGGTTCGATTTGGCAATAAAGGGAAATTAAGCCCAAGGTTTATGGGTTCTTATAGAGTTTTGAGGAGGATTGGTAAGGTTTCTTATGAGTTGGAGTTGCCTATAGAGATAAATATGGTTCATCCAGTCTTCCATGTGTCCAAGTTGAGAAAGTGTGTGGGTGACCCTAATGCTATAGTGCCTTTGGATATTGTGGGTGTTGTAGAAAATAATTTGACTTATGAGGAGGTCCCGGTGGAGATTATGGATAGACAAGTGAAGAGGTTGAGAAACAAAGATGTAGCTTCTGTCAAGGTCCTTTGGAGGAACCAACAAGTTGAAAGTGTCACATAGGAAGCCGAGGCGGACATGAGAAAGTGATATGCATATCTTTTCCACTTTACTCAAGCCAAAGGTACTAACTTAAGTCCCCTATATGATTTCAAGACATAAGTTTTAGCCCTTATGTCATTTTGCATGCATTTATGTTTACATTGACAAGTTTATGGTTAATTTTGACATTCATGTTGAGATTTTTAAAAATTATGTTTAAATGCGTTGTAGCATACATGTCAGGCTAAAATCTTTATGATTTCTTCTCTTATGCACATTTCTTTGACATTCGGGGACGAATGTTCTCAAGGGGAGAGATATTGAAACGCCCCAAAAATATGCTTCGTAAATGCCCATAATTGTAATTTTCATATATCTCAAAATTTGTGCTTGATATCAAATATCTGACTTTATATTCATGATCAAGGGCAAAATTGAGTGGAAAATGGGTATAACCTGATTTTAGAAGACCCGTAGCGAAAAATGGCTTTCACAAAATTTTGGGAAATAGAGAGGGTACGCGGTGGCTTCACGACGCGGACCTGTCGCGAAGCAGTGTTATCACTTTTTAAATTTCTCTATTTCAGCCTAAGGCATTGGGGTCATGGCCCCATTCCTATTTACACATGAAATATCCCATACTTAGCCATTTTGAAAACTTAATATCACTTAAAAACCCTCTCTAAAACCTCTCAACCATTTTATCAAAAATTTCCATCCAAATTCAAGTTATCAAAAATTTCCATCCAAATTCAAGTGTCTCAAGCTTAATTTTGGATCTCAAGAAATCCATTCAAGCTCCAAGTCTCCTTCAGGTCTTCATCAAGGAATCCTCAAATTTAGGTATGTGGTTTCATCCCTTAGGTCCTTTTACCCATGGAGCCCATCCTTCAAGTCTACATTAAGGAATCCCCAAATTTAGGTATGTGGGTTTCATCCATTGGATCCTTTCACCCATGATATATCATTTCACTCTTGAATTGCATGATTTTGAACTAGCATTACATACCCACCAAGTGTTTGATAAAATGTCTTGACAAGAATTCTCAAGTTATTGATAGTCTATTACATGGTTTATAAGTCAAATGACTTTATGATGATTAAGGGCTTACATGCATCAATTAATTCATGAAAAGTATCTATAGTTTGCAAGTTGATCACACCTTGTTGGGGGGTGACATGCCCAATCACCTTGTTGAGGGGGGTGACATGCCTCGACCACCTTATTGGAGGGTGACATGCCCATACCACCATGTAGAGGGGCAGATACCTCGACCACCTTATTAGGGGGTGACATGCCCATACTGCCATGTTGAGTGGTAGATACCTTGACCACCTTGTAAGGGGTGACACGGCCATACTACCATGTTGAGGGGTAGATACCTCGACCACCTTTTTAGGTGGTGACATGCCCATACCACCATATTGAGAGGTGGATACCTCAATCACCTTCCAAGGGGGTGACATGCCTTGGATTCC
>DF368275.1:0-10066 GCA_000787875.1 Solanum virginianum
TTGTATATATATCCATGTGCACACATATAAATTAATACACATACACCTCCTTTAAATATTCTATTAAAGTCCTCAAGAACATACTTAAATTCCAAATTTCTCCAAAATTTATAACATTGATCCCAGATTTTGTAATTGAGTCAAACACCACGATACGGGTTCTACCATTAATGTTTTAGCATTATGATTATTTCTATAAAATGAAAAACTCGTCACAAAAATAGGTTGAGTTAAGTCAATATTTTAAAAGTTAACACTCTCAAGTTAAGACAGCTTTAGTCAATCATTTCAAATCCAGTTAACTTTTTCAAGAGCACCTCCCGCAAAACTATTTTAAAAGTTAACACTCTCAAGTTAAGACAACTTTAGTAAATTATTTCAAATCCAGTCAACTTTTTCAAGAGCAGTCAATATTTTCAAAACCAATCAACTCTTTCAAATCCCGTCAATTATTTCAAATCTAATCAACTTTTTCAAGAGCAGTCAATATTTTCAAATTAAGTCAAATATTTTCAAAAGTTAGTCAAACTCTTTAATCGCCGGTCGACCGCATGTTAGCGGTCATCTTGAGTGATTAATATCTTCTCAAGGTGGAAATTGAACCCTTACCCGTTTCTCTAAAATTTTAAAGCTTTTCTGTTAGGTTTTAAAGTTTATTTTTGGTTTCCTAATTATCTTTAAAATTAGGTGACGCTTTGCTGTTAGGTTTTAAAATTTAATAATTGGTTTCCTAATTATCCTTAAAATTAGGTGGCAACTTTGTTTTCTTTTCAATTTTCGGGAATTTGATTCGTGTTTAAATCAATTGAGCATCGAATCGAATTTCTAGAGAAAGTCGATCACTTTTTGGGATAACAGAGATGACGGCTCTGCTGGGGACTATTTAATTAGGTTTTAACCATCAGATTAGATTGTTTGACTAACAGTTTGATTTGTTATTGTCTTATTTGCTTTATTTATTTGAATTCGATACTAAATTGTCATTTGTATTTCATGGCATTTCCTATTATATATTGCGTATTTGGGAGGACAGTTTTGCGATCTCGCAGCAAGATCCCCAAATATTTGACCCTTTTTGGAATAAGTGACAAGTTGTTGACACGCAGTGCGTCCAATGGTTGTCATGATTTCCAACTTAGGTTGTCCGCCTGGGTACCCGGTCCCTTCAAATGCCATTCTAGACACCTAGGATAGAGCGAAGCCATATTCTCACTTCTAAGCATTGGCTTAAGATGACCCAGCACGTAAGGCATGTTGGGCCCATTAGAAAGACCACCTTGAGTCCAAAGTGGCCCCTGGCCCAAATGGACGATCATGCTTATATGTTTATATTTGAAAGATGTATATGTGATTTGACGAACCTTTGTCCCTCAGGGTCGTGAGTTCATTTTAATAGCACTCCTAATCGTATATATAAGTTATTTGGCGAACCTTTGTCCCTCAGAGTCGGGAGTTCAGTTTAGTAGCATATTTTAATCAAAGAAGGTTGTTTACAAAGCATCACATCCAAAGGCGTTTGGAGTTGACGAGAAGTTCAAGAAGAAGAAATCTTCCACAAAGATTTAGTTTAAGACTATTTCCCTGCATGGGATTGATTTTTGTATCCATCTCTCTCCCATATTATGTATCCTTATTGAGTTTATTCATAAAACATGTATAAATATTTTTGGGGGCAATGGAACGTCTAAAATTACGTATACATCCTTCAAATCGTTAGGCCTACCATTGGCACAAAAGGATCACATATCTGTTTAGGACACACAATATCTATTTATGTGATATGTTTTATAAATGTTTGTGTGATTATGTTGCTTTGTTTGAAGACTTCTAGCCCATTTCTTTTCGAAAGTTTCTAGAATCTCCTAAGCACATAAATCAAGTCACTATCAAGAGTTCATCCAAATACTCTTCGAGTCTCAAGTTTCTCAACAAAATCAAACTCCACTCTCAAAATTCAAAAATCTTACTTATCAAAGGTGAATTTTTTAGTTCGGAAAGTTTCAGGCTCTAGAACTATGTAGGGTATGATTTCTCCTTTGTGAGATACGTAGGCAGCCTCTCACGGCTCGGCCCCCCATTTTAGAAAAATATTTTCTTTCTCGTCATACACCAAAGGAAAGGAAAAATGACAGACCACAATGATGATGCAAGCTTGACCGAAATTACTGTAGCAGATACCACTATCACGCAACAAAACAAATTAATCGCACAACTGATGCAATAGATAGTTGATATGAAGACAGAGATGAAAAGAACTCAGGAGCTAGCAAATTTTGCAATCACTGCTAATCTTCCAGGGCCAGACCACGAAAGGCCTCCAGTTTATTTTCCTTCTCCTGATCCACCTGTCCCTATCTCCACAAATCCGCCAATCGCCCCTGTTCAAGCTTCTCCTGGAAAACCTTTAATCAATATTTCTTATTTTCCTTCTCCTGATCCACCTGTCCCTATCTCCACAAATCCGCCAATCGCCCCTGTTCAAGCTTCTCCTGTCGTCAACTTAACTACCCCCAATGTAGGTCCTTCTAACATTTTTTCCTAAAACCTGCATAACGCCCAAGCCGGCAGTTCTTCTCATATTATTCACACTATCCAACCCCAAGCAATCCCTCCAGAAAGCCATCTCCCAGACCAATACAACCTATCTTCCACCCAAACTGCGCCCCCTAAAATTCCCTTCCATATCCCAATTTTTAGCAATCCACATATTCCTCAATCTACTTATCCTGAGTTTGATCATTATCAGGAGAAGGACAAAGAATGGAAGGCCAAAGAGGAAATGGCCAAATTGGATATAAGGGAAGAAATTGCAAAGGCAATAAAACAGTTCTGCCATACTCTCGATGTTGCAGGGTTGAGTTACGAGGATTTATGCATTCACCTGAATCAGAACCTCCCAGAAGGGTTCAAAATACCAAAGTTTGACACCTTTATGGAAATGGAAATCCTTTGGCCCATCTGAGGGCGTATTATGATCAACCGGTGGGCGTAACAAAAAAAAAAGCATTGTTAATACGACTCTTCAGCCAAAGTTTAAGCGGAGAGGCCTTGGAATGGTTTACTTCTCAAGAAATAAATCAATAGGCCAATTGGAGTGCCATGGCAAATGACTTCGTTGAAAATTTTGCTTACAATGTATTGTGCCAGATCATTACTCATTAGAGAGAATTAAGCAAAAGTCAACCGAAAGCTACCGAGAATACGCCTATAGATGGAGGAAGAATGCTGCCAGAGTACGTCCCCCTATGTCTAAAAAGAAAATTATTGTGGTGTTTATATGGTCTCAAGAGCTGAAATTTTATGAAAGGATGATGTTGCTCATTGGAGCAAAATTTGCAGACATAGTTAAGATCGGTGAGAATATCGAGGATAGGCTCAAAACGGGATAGATCACTCATATCTCGAATTCGTCCGAGACTCCTGGGATGTTGAGAAAGAGGAAAGAAGATGTGTTAGCCATCTCCGGTGTACAAGACAAGAGGAGAACCCCTAGTAGCCACCCCAGAAAGCCCACACCCCCTCGAGTCCATTTTAAACCTACCCCACAATATCACCCTCTTCCCTATTGTCAATCCGCACAATATCCAAATATCATCCTAAACTACCAGTCTCCATCGCCAATTTGCTTATATGTCCAGCCGACTTATCAGAATCCTTCCATCAGCTACCTAGCCGAGAAGTCAAATTACCAAACACCAAGATTCCCGACTTCGGCATGACCCCATCAAAACCAACCCAATTATCATCAAAAGCTACCCACACAAAATAACTATAACACTACTCACCCGAACACAGATAAGAAAACCCCTAGGGTGTTCACTTCACTTACTGAAAGCCGAACAAAGCTATTTGAAAGATTGTCAGCTGCAGGATTGATTCAGTCTGCCTCTTCTAGAGCCATGGATGCTAATTCTCATTTCTTCAGAGGTGATCAGACTTGCGCTTACCACTCTAATAGCGTTGGATATAACACTAAAGATTGTATAAGTCTGAAGAACAAAATTCAGGACTTAATTAATCACGACATAGTTGTTCTTTGGACTGTCGCCCCTAATGTCAACGAGAATCCTTTGCCTGATCATGGGAAAACATGACTGGTATGATTGAAAGAGAAGAAGACTAGTATACAGCTGAGAGTGGCACCCCTAAGTATCATTAGGGATAAGATTTTTACACAACTGAAATAGTAAACGCTACCGATGATGACTGGATGTCGAAGCCACTATAATTTGTTAGGACGTGTTTGGATTAACACATCACCCCTCACCATTTGACGATCAACTCATATGTTGTCAAGAGATGCTATGTCTAGAGACTCAGAGTGTTCTTTTCCTATAATCGCACAATTTGCTTGTAACCATTATATTTTTTAAATGAACGATGTTTGACCTGAATTCTCGAGAATGAGATACGTAGGCAACCTATGTCGGCCACGGTCATCCCATTATCCCCATTATTATTCTTCTTTGAACTACGTCTGACCTGAATTCTCAAGAATGAGATACGTAGGTAGCCTATGTCAGCCTCGGTCATTTCTTTATTTAGTTTTTCCACTCTTTTCTACCCCCGAGAGGGGAACTATGTTTGACCAGATTCCTGCTCCAACAGGATACGTAGGCACCACAATGGCTCGGTCATACTTCTAGAAAGAAAACTGAGAGATCAAAAGCACTTCATCAGCCTAATTAGAAATTCAAAGACAATTGAGAAGATGGGAGATCAAAAGCACTTCATCGGGAGAAGATGAGATAAGACAATCGAAGAATTGACACAGATCAATTCACTTTGAAGCTAAGCATTTTTCTTTAGATGTAGAAATTAAAGTCTTAAGACAAGGAGCAGACAATCAAAGGATCAACACAGATCAATTCACTTTGAAACTAAACATTTTTCTTTGGATGTAGGAATTAAAGTCTTAAGACAAGGAGCAGACAACCGAAGGATCAACAGATCGATTCACTTTGAAACTAAGCATTTTTATTTGGATGCAGGAACTAAAGTCGCAAGACATCTTTGGACCCGCAGGGGCCCTATAAGACAATTTGGTGCAAGGGTTGAGAAATTTATCCAAACAGATACAAGTTGGATAACTCTAGATGACTTCTCATTACTTTTTTATCTTCCTATCAGTCTGTTATGATTTATAACACATTTTTCTTAATGCAAGAGATAAAATAACTAAGATCGCCATACTTCAGCCAGGGAAATCTTTGCAAGCATTACAATAATCGAGGTGTAAATGGTTCTGCCTCACTCAAATCTCCTGCAACTCATCTCATCTTACATTGCGGTAAGAGGTTATTTTATTTTTATAGTTGCACCCCGAGCATTATATTTCCTGTTATCGATCCAGGGCATTGCATTTAATTGCTGATCCAGGGCACTGCATATTTCATTGCCGATCCAGGGCACTGCATATTTCATTGCCAATCCAGGGCATTGCATATTTTATTGTCGATCCAAGGCACCGTATATTTCATTGCTGATCCAGGGCATTGCATATTTTATTGCCAATCCAGGGCACCATATTGTTTCATTGCCAATCTAGGACATTGCATATTTCATTGCCGATCCAGGGCATTGCATATTTCATTGCCGATCCAGGGCACTGCATATTTCATCGCCGATCCAGGGCACTGCATATTTTATTATCAATCCAGGGCCATTATATATTCATTACCTTCAGAAGACTATTATTTCCAGTTGCTGATCTAGGGCTATTATATATTTATTGCCTCCCGAAGACTATTTTATTGTCAGTTGCTAATCCAGGGCCATTATATATTCATTGCCTCCAGAAGACTATTTTATTGCAGGTTGCCGATCCAGCATCATTACCTTTAGAAAATTATTATTTCCAGTCACCGATCCAGGGCCAATATATATTCATTGCCTCCAAAAAACTATTTTTATCTCGTTAGTTGCCCCCTCGAGAGCCATACCAAATGCCAATTGCACCTAGAGTGTCATTTTATTTTCCAGCTGTGCCCACAACTCCATATTGATTCATTGTCTATTACACTAGAAACAAAAACGCATATCGAATATGATAAGAGATATCATCTCTAATTCAACTTATGATTTTACTAACATTTTTGTTTTAGTCATATCGAAAGCATCTAAAAGGATGAATTCTCAAAATAGTCCACAGGTGTGGATGCCATCAAATAGGATGAAGCATGACGTAGAACTTATGTAGAAATTTCTATAAGTCTGTTAGTTTTTAGTTTCTCATCCAGATGATCTCAACTCTCATCGGAGCCAACTTCCAATCCGAGTGACAACATACCAAGAGTTTTGAAAATTATGTCCATGTAAGTTCTCAATTATGAATATGAAGAGCTCCACATTTATGGTTAAGAGGTTGCAAGCCTCTTTTTCATGATTTAATTTGTTTTTCACTCCTCTCAAACCAAAGGTTATCTCAGAATACGGGATCTCCTTTTCAACCGATAGAGTCAAACTACAAGCAGCCTCTTTTTCATGATTCCATTTGTTTGTCACTCCTTCTAAACCAGAGATTATCTCAGAATAAGAGATTTCTTCTTCAACTGATAGAGTCGAACTACAAGCAGCCTGATTCCTAAGTCCAAGGATATGTAGGCAGGCTCAAGTTTGAAAATTTGGCTGCATTCCAACATTAACCCCTCAAATATCATTCCTGAGCTTCCTAATTTCTCCATAATTCGATATTAGGATAGCTTTTGAATTTTTTTGAAATCGTGTGTAGAATCAAGCGTTTTGAACTACAAGTGGCCTGAATTCTCATGTAACTTGAGAAATGTACGAAACCCAGGACCAGGGTCTAGGCATAATTTTCAAAGCCCTCATCAAAGTCTTTCAGAAGATGTGGTCGGCTAAAAATTAGGTTAGTCAAGTTTCTTTGTCCACGATCTCTCTCATCTATCGTATCCAAAGAAAGGGACAGCTGTTGACACCAAATTTTTACCCGTCACATCACAAATTACCCGATTTTATTTTTGTCTATTTTTTATATAATAATATTCTATTTTTATATATAATAATAATTTTTAATAATTAAAAAAATATGATGCATGGGGCCACGTGCCCCTAATTCCTTTTACTCTCCCCTTTTCCCTTTCCCCTAGGCTTTCCCCTATTTCCATCTTCTTCTTCTAAAGAAGAAGAATGAAGAAAACCAGAAAACCCCAAAACCAAAGCCAACGCACGCCCTCGAATCCCTATACTCTCCTCTATTCACGCGTAAACCCTTCCCCTTCCCCAGTCCCCTGTCGACTTCTCCTTCTTCTCGAATCCCTATACTCTCCTTTATTCAAGCGTAAACCCTTCCCCTTCCCTAGTCCCCTGTCAACTTCTCCTTTTTCTTCTTCATCAATGACGAACAAAAAACAATGGAGCAATAACTCCAAATCTGTGCATGCCTCGACAAGCCATTAAAGGGGACCTCAACATCGTCGCTGACCATGCACCTCCCGCAAAACCCTAGTTGACCCCTTTAAATAGATATAAGGTGGCAGTAGCAAGGAGGACGGACAGTGGCAGCCATCAATAACTTCGAAACCCTAAAACTCAACTGATTTCTAACGAGCAAGGCGGTGGATTTTTTGGAGTCATTCTTGACTTATAGAACTTTGTCGCTATCTAATTTCTGGAATTGATTGGTCCAGCCACTGGTAGCTTCGAAAGTCCAAAATTGAAAGCCCTTGGTTTTGAGTTGGCATGAATAAATTGTGACTCATAGTAGTGAGGTCTTCGTCAAGCTCGTTTGTCCCAGTTCCTGCTCCAAAAAAGATAATACTTCACTCTTGTTTTCTTTTGTTTGTTTCTCATGTGATATACATGAATGTGAGTGTTGAGGGAGTATTAAAGTTATTTATGTTTACACTAGTTTGATTCTAGCTGAAGGTGCTCTGTTAAGAGTAAGATGATTCTATGATTTTGTTGTGGGCTGATTGATATTGCTTTGTCCTTTATCTATGAATACAGTTTATTAATAGTGTTATTGAGTTTGATCGCACCTTAACATTGTCTTGTATCTCTTAAACTCGAGTCTTAAGCTATAAGCCATTATGATGAGTTGATACTGTGATTTCACTGTTAAAGAAATGAAATCTAGATCTCTTAGTTGATTTCAAGTTCTTGAATCCCTATTTCATGTTTTGCTCCAACTTCAGTCACTTCTGAGTTGTTTTTGGAACTAAGATGAAGCTCTTTGCCCCCTCATTACTTAGTTGAGCATGTAATGGATTCGTTCATTATTCGAATAGTATCTCTCTATTTGTCATTATGAAATCTTGACTGCATATGAGCTAAAATGACTGGTGGACTGATCTGTATAAGTTAGAAGCTTGCTCTTTGTGCTGTTAAGACCCTCTTTAGAGTTAAACTAGTGTCGTTGTGATGTTATTTCTTGGAAACATGTTATTGTTGTAGAAGTCTTGGCCTTGTTTTGTTGATGTCTCTGATTCTCTAAATGCTGTCAGTTAAGTATGGTCGCTACAATGAATGTTTTTAAATACAAAGTTGAATATTGGACACATGCTTCTGATTCCCTCTATTTCCTTTGTATGAATTTGCTGATCTGTCTCCTTGTATGAATATGGGACACATATTATATCTGTTTTCACTTCAGCTTGTTAGAACTCCATTTTAGTCTGGTCACATAATTTTGAAGGATAAAAACATGACTAATGTACCATGTAATTGCTGATCATATCCCTGCGTGGCTGTTATAATAAAGTACTAGTGGTTTATTACACTTTCATATCACATTTGTTTAAAGTCTGTTGTTACTATCAATATGCAGCATGTTGATGTCCTGTTTATCCTTACCACCATCCAGCTTATCTTATTTTGGTGTTAGTATACATTGCATATCACTGGTAGATTCAAAGGTTTTAGGGTATGATATTGGGTCTCATTTTATTGTTATCTAGCTTCAAGCTTCTCTTGTTTTCTCTTGTTTATGTCCTATTTTAGTGTGATATTGTATTTGGCTGTTGTCACCATTGGAATACATTTTATCAGTATACTATTTGAATTATATTGCTCTGGATATACAACAAATATACACCAAGTGAATATCACAGGAATGGGCCAAGCCCAAAGAGCAGCAACAAATGGTTAATGGGTCAGGCAGACCCAATTTTGTAGAATTAGGACAGGATTTGGTTTTGGACCTGTCAAACCCAATTTTATTTTATTTCTTGCTCTTTGTATATTTATTTGTCTATGATACTTGTCTAACTCTAACATTTTAAATCTAATTAAATTCCCCAACATGTTTGCCATTTATGTTAATCTCCATTTTAATGTTTTAGCATTATGATTATTTCTATAAAATGAAAAACTCGTCACAAAAATAGGTCGAGTTAAGTCAATATTTTAAAAGTTAACACTCTCAAGTTAAGACAGCTTTAGTCAATTATTTCAAATCCAGTTAACTTTTTCAAGAGCAGTCAATATTTTCAAAACCAGTCAACTCTTTCAAATCCAGTCAATTATTTCAAATCCAATCAACTTTTTCAAGAGCAGTCAATATTTTCAAATTAAGTCAAATATTTTTAAAAGTTAGTCAAACTCTTTAATCGCCGGTCGACCGCATGTTAGCGGCCATTTTGAGTGATTAAGTTCTTCTCAAAGTGGAAATTGAATCCTTACCCTTATTGCCGGTCGACTGCATGTTAGCGGCCATTTTGAGTGATTAAGTTCTTCTCAAAGTGGAAATTGAACCTCTACCCATTTTCTCTGAAATCTTAGAGTTTTTCTGTTAGGTTTTAAAATTTAATAATCGGTTTCCTAATTATCCTTAAAATTAGGTGGTGACTCTGTTTTCTTTTCAATTTTTGGTGTTAGAACAAATGCGTATAAACGTAAAGAAAATAACAAGAACGAACACAAAATTTAACGTGGTTCACCAACAATGTATCGGCTACGTCCATGGGCAGAGAAGAGATAGTTTATTGATTTGAGGAGTTATCAGAATACAGTATTATATATGGTATGAAAACTTCTAATTCAAAGGAATAGATCTAACCCTATTTATAGATAATGAGTTAAGCCAAATACATGAATGTGAGTGTTG
>DF368274.1:5071-16918 GCA_000787875.1 Solanum virginianum
ACTATAATAGCGATACATAAAATTTTATGCACAACTCCCAGTAAATCATGTGTTTAAGCACAAAATTTCAATGAAGTACAGTCTAGCATCTGATCTTTTACCTTCACTTGAACAGGACACTAATCTTTCACAATGAAGATGTACCCGGCTCTTGGAATAGAAGCCACGTACCTTTAGCAAGTATTGAGACACTAATTTCTTTTATAAGTATAATGACTAAACAACCCTCAAGCAAGAAAAGATATTACAGGTAAGCACTCATGTGGTTCTGCAGCTTTAACAACCTCAACATGTATTTGTTTTCCAAATTTCATAATCGCCCCAATGCACAAGAATATGGGTTCTAACATCCATTTTGTGAGATTTGAAAAACGTCAAAGTGTTCTATGTTTTAAATCCAGGATCCAATGCATTGATAATGAGAACAAGAACATTGCTTGTCTTTTTAAAAATTTGTATATCTTTCCTTGACAAACTACTCAATAACTTTTTTTCGTTAAGAGAATTTGTAGGGAAAAGTTGAGAATACAATAGAAGAAGTTTATCATCCTTGAGAAATATTCGAAGGTATAATTTCTTCATGTTTTGATTAAATTTTATGTATCTATATTGACTTTTTTCATTTTTCCAAGCATGCGAATTCTAGTGTGACTTTTCGCTCAATTTTTTTACTAGAGTACTGGTAAATGCTTTTCTATCTTCCTTTTATTTTCTATTCGACTTTACAGTATTTGTCTTCAGAGTGGAATTAGGCTTTGGCATTATTATTACAGGAAGATCAAACATGTATTATATGCTCCATATATTTTTATGTTGCTTAATTTGGTCACTATATTTTTATGTTGTTTGTTAGGTTTGTAAGAATTAATATTTATTATTAATTAGTACTTATATTATATTAAAGTGCATACTACAGTTCCATGCGTTGCATTTTCAATTTGTAGCATTATGTGCCTAATTACTTTTTTTTTTTGACATTAAGGCATAAGAACATGGTGATGGTTATCATTTTTTTTCTTGAAATTTGTTTACCACTAACAAATTCTTTCACTCATTATTTACCTCATGTTGTAATTTATATAACTTTTTTTATCATAATTCCTCCATTCTTTTACACAATTTATCACCCCATATTCTTCCTATTCATTACAAGAAATAATTCCTTCTTTTAGCTTTGTAGGTTTTACTTATGTATCGTTGTTGACGTTGAAAATTTTTCGCAGCATAGTGTCTTTACCTCTCTACCAATACAAATTTTCATTTTGTCTACTTTCACAGACGATAATAATATGGATGATGACTTTAGGACAAAATTTGAGAGAAAGTACAAGGTCAAGTTATTTTTGATGATGCTAAATGATAATTCCCTTCATGTTTCTTTGAAGACTATTTTTAGTCTGGATAGGTAGTGTATTCCCAACTTCAGAACAAAATTAGAAAAGGACTATTTTATGATTAATGAGGTTAAGTCACGAGTCTAAATTGTTTTTGTATAGTTTTCTACCTTTATAGTCAAATTGTAAAGGTTCATGGCCTTCATGTACTTCATTTTCTTTAAAAATCAATAGGACAGGGTAAACAGGCTTAACCCCGCGCCCTTCCCTTTACAATGATGATCTTTGATGAAAAATAAATATTTGAAAAAATTTCAGTCATCTTTAATGTTAACAATATTCTACTTTCATTACTTTATGTTTGGCTAATAGGAACAGATCATCATAAGCTTAATAAGGTTATCCAGACCGCGGAAAGCACGGGTCCATTACTTAGTTACAAATATAAAAGAAAATTTTAAAAAATCTAAGGCATACAATAAAGGTGCATTTAAATCAAATAATACTGATAAGTGTTGGAATTGTGGGAAGTTCGGACACAGGACTAGAGATTGTCGTGTGCCTAATTAAAAGAAGGAAAAAATAAATATGTTAGAGTTAGAGGATGATATTAAAAATAAATTATACTCAATCCTTGAAGAAAGTGAAAATACCTTCTCTTCTAAATAGAGTTCCAGTGATGATGACCAATCTGATACGTCATATAATTCAGATAATAATTGTGAGTGTGGTGATGGTACAACTTATACCTATATTAACCACTCTATTAATGTCATTACTAGTAATAAAGAAGTATTTTTAGACATGATTAATCATATAGAAGACCCGGACTATAAGAAAAAATATATAATAGCATTAAAAGATATAATTCTCAATCAATGGTCTAACAATTATACTGTTAAACCATTTAACATGGAAAGTGTATTAAATAATTTAAAGAAAAAAATTCAGAAATCACCTTACAAGATTTTTAGACAGAATTAGTACAAGTAAAAAAGGAAGTTAGGGAAATTAAATAAAGACTTAAGAATATTGAGGCAGATAAAACACTATTTAATTAATAGATAATCAAGAATTAGGATCAAAATTCAAATTTGGAGAAACATCAAAAGAAATAGAAACACCTACTAAAACCAAATCATGAATTAATACTATAACTAAAGCACAAAGTTAGCATATATCTATTACTTTAGTTATAAATAAAAATTATACCATTCATAAATTTGCACTTGTATGACAATAAAATTTGCGTCGTAGAAAATATTATTCAAGGAATGAAAAATATTGCAACAATCAATATTTTATTTCAAGGAGTGAGTTCTACAATCTCTATGGATCCTCTGATTCCCCTTTTCAAATAAGAATTCAAGGGCTCTTTAGCTTGTTCTTGAATCTTGAAAAACTTGATAGATTTGATCTTGACATATATTTGAATTCAAGGGCTTTTGAGCTTGATCTTAAACTTGGTAGACTTGATCTTGATATATGGATTTGATGATCTTGATGAACTTGAACTTGAACTTGATCTTGACTTGTACTTGAATCCAAGGGCTTTTGTGCTTGTTCTTGAATCTGGTGATCTTGATCTTGATGCATTCTTGAACTCGAATGCTTGATTTCTTGAATTCTTCTTGTTGCTTGTAGAGAAATCTGCATGTTTGATCCACGAGCTCTCTCTGGCTTCTTGTTAGAATTCTTGATGTTCATTCTGAATTATGAGGACCCCTTTATATAGTTGTAGAATTAGACCTTCTTCCAGCCAGTCAGATTTAAGGTGACATGGCGCAGGAAAAATGATAAGAATAGGACTCCTTAAGTTATAATAGAATCAGGTTTTCTTCTGGGTAATCAGATTTAAGGTGACATGGCGCAGGAAAATTGATACGAGTAGGACTCTTTTTAAGTGACATGGTGATATTTGATTGGTTGAGACCCATCACTTGCACATGTGGCGCATACTTATTGGCTTTTTATTTAGACAGGAATGCCATGTCATTTTGACACATGGTGTGATCCTATTGATTTCGTTATTTCACTTGACATGCCACATCATCCGACACGTGGCATCAAGTGGACCCCTTGGAAGAAGGGATATTGGGCCCAAAGAAGTGGGTCGTCTTTTGTAGCCCAAATAATTGAATTTGGGCTTTTAATTAAATTCATATTTTATTGGACTTAATTAATTAACCCAATTATATTAATTCACAATATTTATTTTGAATTAATATATTTTGAATCATATTATAAAAGTTATATCTTAATAAATTTTATAAGATTACAATTGCCCCCTACTTCAAGTCTTGTCGAAGCATTTTATTTTTTTCAAAAGACGAGGCTTGAAGTAATATTTAATGCACCCTTTAAAATTTGGTCGCTGTAGACCAAATATTTTGTTGCATGAAAGAGGACATTAAATGTCCTAATTTGCTGAACCACTCTTTGTCATAATGTCATGTCCAAATAAATCAATTATTGTGCATGTTGATCAAGATAACAATTATTGGCAAATCTTGAATGGTAATTAGAGTAGGAAGAGGAGTTTACTATTTTGCTTCTGGCAAGCCACAACTTCTCCATATCCTTTTTCTATTAAAAAATGTACCACTTCTATTTTAATTCTAATAGAATTAGAAAAGTGTTAGCCATACAAACAATATTTTTCAAATTCTATTAGGAGCCAAATTGTATAGACCCAATTCATGTTGGACACTAATTGTAGTAGTCCTATAAATATATGCTAGATTATAATTTTTGGGCATAAATTGATTTGACGAGGAGGCTGCTATCTTCTCCTTGACCTTGGACAGAAGATTTTCGTGCTAGGTAATTTCTTTTTTCTCCTTCTTTTTCATATGTTCTCTTGTAGTCCCTCTTTTTCTTTAATCACATAGGTATTTTATATTTCATATGAAAGTGATTAAAAAGAAAGAACATGCATATATTTAATTCATCAAGAAATAGCTTCTTTGGTTGATGAATCATATTTTCTTTTTTTAATCACATGGGTATCTTGTATTTTATATGAAAGTGACTAAAAAGAAAGAACATACATATACTTAATTCATCAAGAAATAACTTCTTTGATTGATGAATCATCTCTTTTTTTTAATCACATGCTCCAAAATAAGCTTTTTTTAAAATCATTCTTGTGAAAAGAATAAAATAAAATACTTACAAAGAAAAATAATGATTTTTTTCCTTGTAATAAAGAGTCCATGGTTATTGTATTTCCTTGTCAACTTGGTCCCCAATTTTCTTTTGTTGTAGGGCCATAATTCAAGATTCTTGGTATTACAAGATTTTGGTCTTGAAGTTTGAATGGATGGATCTGCGTCCCCCCACCTTAAGCAAGGTAATTTTCATGGTAGTTCTTATCGCGCAAAGGAATGGATACTCATTCCCGCCTTAAGAACAAGGTAACTTTATGGTAGTTCTTATCGCGCAAAGGAATGGATACTCATTCCCGCCTTAAGAACAAGGTAACTTATGGTAGTTCTTATCTCGCAAAGGAATGGATACTCATTCCCGCCTTAAGAACAAGGTAACTTTATGGTAGTTCTTATCGCGGAAAGAAATGGATACTCATTCCCGCTTTAAGAACAAGGTAATGTTTTAGTAGTTCTTATTGCGCAAAGGAATGGATACTCATTCCCGCCTTAAGAACAAGGTAACTTTATGGTAGTTCTTATCGCGGAAAGAAATGGATACTCATTCCCGCTTTAAGAACAAGGTAATGTTTTAGTAGTTCTTATTGCGCAAAGGAATGGATACTCATTCCCGCCTTAAGAACAACAATTTGACATGATCCTTATGGTGAGAAGGAATGGATACGCATTCCCACCTTAAGAATGACAATTTGAAGGCTTTAACTTGTAAACTTTGAGATTTTCTTGAAGTTTGCACCCTTAGTGGCATTGAAGAACCATGGTGGATTTTAAACTTCAATTTGAAGACTTGAAGGATATGAAGGCTTCAACTGGCCGAAATACTTGAATAATTTGCATACTTAGAAGATTTGAAGACTTCAACTTACTGATTTGAAGAATTTAAAGACTTCAATTTGCAAACTTGATAGACTTGAAGACTTCAACTTGCATACTTGAAGAATTGAGGACTCCAACCTACATACTTGAAGAATTTTAGGACTCCAACCTAAATACTTGAAGAATTTGAGGACTCTAGCTAGCATACTAGAAGAATTTGAAGACTCCAGCCTGCATACTTGAAGAATTTGAGGACTCCAGCTTGCAAACTTGAAGAATTTGAAGACTTCACCTTGTGTACTTAAAAGATCTGAAGACTTCAATTTGCATACTTGGAGGATTTGAAGGCTTTAGCTGGTGTACTTGGAGACTTGAAAACTTCAACTAGTGTACTTGGATGATTTGAAGACTTCGTCTCGCGTACTTGGAGAATTTGATGACTTTATCCCGCATACTTGGAGGATTTGAAGGCTTTAACTCACGTACTTAGAAACTTGAAGTCTTTATCTTGCGTACTTGGAGGATTTGAAGACTCCATCTTTCATACTTTAAGAGATATGATGACTTCAAGTTGTAGATTTGTAGAATTTACAAACTCTAACTTGCATACTTGAAGTATTTGAAGACTTCAAGTACACTATTGAGGAAGCTCATATTTCATAGGGGTTTGCCCCCATTGAGTCACCACCATTTGGTATGAGTCCAAAGTTTGATGAAAGGTACTCATAGCATTAACACTCATGTGAGAGATCAACTGGGGACATGTGGTTTTTTGACACTTATGCAACTGAACTTAGAATATAATTCCAAGTGCCTATATACCTCAATGAAGAGGATCAAGTCATAACGTAGTCCTGAGAGAGTGAGTGTTGTTTTTTGGTGTGCCGTACACAATTTATACTCTTGTGGGCTAGGAGTAACTTGCAGTTTGTACTCGTATATCATGGAGCGTCATCTCACTTCAAGGGTAGTACCTCTTAAGGAATTTTGCATTTATGGGACCAATCCTTAGGCTATCTGCATTAACAAGTTTGTAAGCACCATTTGAATACGCTTCTTGTACTACATATGGTCCATCCCACTTCGAGGTGAATTTGCCCCTAGACTTATGTGAAGTGATAATGGGTCTCCTTATTGTAAGGACTTGGTCTCCGACTTGAAAGCACCTCAGGCGAACCTTTTTGTTAAAAGAATGAGATAGACGATCCTGATAACATTTAAGATTTTATTGAGCTTTGAGCCTCTTTTCATCTAGCACTTCTAACTCAGAGAGACATAGTCGAGCGAGAATTTGATGACTTTATCCCGCATACTTGGAGGATTTGAAGGCTTTAACTCACGTACTTAGAAACTTGAAGTCTTTATCTTGCGTACTTGGAGGATTTGAAGACTCCATCTTTCATACTTTAAGAGATATGATGACTTCAAGTTGTAGATTTGTAGAATTTACAAACTCTAACTTGCATACTTGAAGTATTTGAAGACTTCAAGTACACTATTGAGGAAGCTCATATTTCATAGGGGTTTGCCCCCATTGAGTCACCACCATTTGGTATGAGTCCAAAGTTTGATGAAAGGTACTCATAGCATTAACACTCATGTGAGAGATCAACTGGGGACATGTGGTTTTTTGACACTTATGCAACTGAACTTAGAATATAATTCCAAGTGCCTATATACCTCAATGAAGAGGATCAAGTCATAACGTAGTCCTGAGAGAGTGAGTGTTGTTTTTTGGTGTGCCGTACACAATTTATACTCTTGTGGGCTAGGAGTAACTTGCAGTTTGTACTCGTATATCATGGAGCGTCATCTCACTTCAAGGGTAGTACCTCTTAAGGAATTTTGCATTTATGGGACCAATCCTTAGGCTATCTGCATTAACAAGTTTGTAAGCACCATTTGAATACGCTTCTTGTACTACATATGGTCCATCCCACTTCGAGGTGAATTTGCCCCTAGACTTATGTGAAGTGATAATGGGTCTCCTTATTGCAAGGACTTGGTCTCCGACTTGAAAGCACCTCAGGCGAACCTTTTTGTTAAAAGAATGAGATAGATGAGCCTGATAACATTTAAGATTTTATTGAGCTTTGAGCCTCTTTTCATCTAGCACTTCTAACTCAGAGAGATATAGTCGAGTGTTCTCTTCTTCAGTAAGTTCCTCTTGAATAACAAGTCTCAAGGAAGGTATCTGTCGCTCAAGTGGCAAGACTGCTTCAACTCCAAAAGCAAGCGAATATGGGGTTGCTTCAGTTGTCCTATATGCCCACAAAGCTTTTTCTATTCTTTCATGCCAGTATCATTTGGACTTGGAGACTACTTTTATTAGGAGATTGCATAGAGTCTTATTGAAGTAAGACCATTGGC
Organism: Solanum virginianum; assembly: GCA_000787875.1. Taxonomy (NCBI): domain Eukaryota; kingdom Viridiplantae; phylum Streptophyta; class Magnoliopsida; order Solanales; family Solanaceae; genus Solanum; species Solanum virginianum. Next base: position 12,759 of record DF368274.1, read on the forward strand.
GGCAGCATGATACATAGAAGATTTTCGCTGCTTGAAGCCAAAAAGATCACAAATCTTATTCATCAATTTGTTATCAAATGGCTTGCCATTATCAGTTATTATGTATCAAGGAACGCCGAATAGGTATATGATATTCACTCGAATGAAGTTCGCAACATTCTCCTTCTTTACTTCTTTGAGTGCGACAACTTTGTCCCATTTTGAGAAGTAATCCGTTGCAACCAAGATATATATTTGTCCACCAGAAGATTTTGGGAGTGGTCCAACTACATCCAATCCTCAAGCATCGAATGGCCAATATACAATAGTCTGGTGTAAAACTTTAGGTCGTTGATGTATGAAGTTTGTATAGAATTGACAAGCTTTGCGCCTTCTAGCATAATCCAAGCAATTGTTTACCATGGTTGGCCAATAATACCTCATTCTTTTTATGTGAAAGTGGAGCTTTGGTCCAGATTGATGTGATCCACACACTCCCGAATGAGCTTCCTGCATAGCTTGACTTGCTTCTTCCTCTCCCAGAAATTGGAGGAGTACCCCCTGAAATGATATTCTATATAACGTGTCCTTATAGTAAAGGAAACAAGGTGCATGATGATGAATATCAGTCCTCCTTCTGGCATGTTCTGGGAGTATCCCATAATATCATTAGTCAATGATAGCTTGCCGCTAGTCCTTTATGTTGATTGCAGAAACTGTAACGACATGCTCAAGATTATCCTCCATATGTTCATCTTTGTCTAGTGGTGGTGCTACCTATTGTTGGCAGACAGTAACATGCATTTGATCAGGAAGAGTTAGAGTTGAAACTAGAGCAGCTAAGGCATCAAAGTGGTGGTGCTACCTATTGTTGGCAGACAGTAACATGCATTTGATCAGGAAGAGTTAGAGTTGAAGCTAGAGCAGCTAAGGCATCAACTATTTTATTTTCCTTTCTCGGCACATGTTGGAGGGTTACATCTCCAAGCCATCCTATTAAATTTTGAGCATAATAGTGGTATAGGCTCAATTCGATTTTCTAACCTCATAAGTTTCCAAATGTTGTTTAATCACTAGCTGAGAGTCACCAAAGACTTGTAGATACAATTATTTCATGTCGACAACCACTTTGAGATCAAGTATCAATGCTTGATATTCTGCGACATTATTGGAGCAACATTGTTTCAATGTGAAAGAGAATGGTAAGACCTCTCCTTGTGAATGCTTGTTATTCTTCTAGGTTGTATTTCAATAGCCGTTGCATCTTCATCAAGGAGCACATCAGTTAGCTCCTAATCATCTGGAATCAGGTGGTCTTCTAAGAAGTCTACTAATGTTTGTCCCTTTATAGCTTTTTGAGGGACATACACGATCTCAAACTATTGGAATTAGAGATACCAGCATGCCAATTGGTCGTTGAGGACTGGTTTCAACAGCTCAAACTATTGGAATTAGAGATACCAGCTTGCCAATTGGTCGTTGAGGACTGGTTTCAATAAGACAAATTTGATGGGATTTGCTTTAGATATGAGATGAACAACATGAGCTTGAAAATAATGCTTCATCTTTTGAATTGAGAAGACTAGAGCCAAACATAACTTTTCGATTGGCGAATAATTCATCTTATTTGGTGTCATCATTCTACTGAAGTAGTAGAGGGAGTTTTCTTTGCCTTTGCTATTGTCTTGAACTAATAGGGCTCCAACGGACCTTTCTTGTGCCACAATGTAGAGTATCAATTGATTTCCAGGTATATGGGCTACTAGAACTAGAGGGTTTGCCAGATATGCTTTGATACTTTCAAAAACTTCACTATATGTTTGGTCCCACTTAAAAGGAACACTCTTCTTCATAAGATGATTGAATGGTTGGCATCCCCTATCTACATTTGAGATGAAGATCCACAAGTAGGCTAATTTCCCTTGGAGACTTTTCAACTTATGAATGTTTTGAGGTTCGGGCATCTTCAAAATTGCATCATCTTTGGCTTGATCAAACTCAATTCCTCGATGTCGTATGATGAAGCCAAGAAACTTTCCAGAAGCAACCCCAAAGGCACACTTTAATGGATTCATCCTCAGTTGATATCTTCAAAACAACTCAAACACCATTCTCAAGTCTTTTAAATGGTCGTTCCTTCTCTTTGACTTCACCACCAAGTTATCAACATAACACTCAACATTTTTATAGAGTAAATCATCAAATATATTTTCCATGGCCCCTTGATATGTGGTACCAATATTCTTCAAATTGAAGGGCATCACCTTGTAATAATAAATGCCTTTAGGTGTACGAAATGCCATGAATTGTTCATTATTTAGTGACATGCGAATTTGGTTATAGCCATAAGAACTATCCATGAATGACATTACCTTATAACTGGTTGTAGCATCAATCATTAGCTCTGGAATAGGCAGAGGGAATTCATCTTTACGGCATGCATTATCGAGATCTCTGAAGTCGACACAAACTCAAATTTAGCCATTCTTCTTCCTTATAGGGTGAATGCTTGAACTCCATGTAGGGTATTTAACTTCTCGAATAAAGCCTGCGTCAATGAGTTTGTTAACTTCTTTCCCAATCAATGGAACAAAGTCTGGCCTGAAACGCATTTGAGCTTGCTGACAGGATGAGTGCCATGCTTAACTGCCAATTGATGGACTGCTATTTTGCGATTCAAACTAGGCATATCTTTATAGCTCCAAGTAAAGAAATCCCTATATTCTTTGAGTATGTTCATATAAGTCATTTCTTCATCAGCTTCTAGGAAGAAACTCAAGTAAGTTGGCCTCGGGTCTTTATCCATGCCAAGGTTAACTTCTTTCAAGGGATCAATCGTGGTCTTCACTCCTTCTTCAAATTCTGGTAGAGCATCTCCAGCATCTTCCTATTCCTATGGATCATTTTCATTGATTGATATATGATTACACCTAACAATACCTCCCAACTCTTCATCAATTTTCAGTTGGCATAAGGCGTCATCCTCAATCTGAGTTGTAACATGACATGAGGTGCTAACACTTTCTTCATCTTCCTCACGCTTTTTAGTGTAAACCATAGTGTGAGCGTTCACTTTTAGTACCTCTTTACATGAAACTATAAGTTCCACTCATCGCTTTATCTTGGAAGGAACTACGCTTTTGAAATCCTTTTGGATCATAGGTGAAAGAAGCATCATTACTCATAGGTAACTTCTCCGATGCTTATTATTCTTCTTCTTTAATGGGCCTAACATCTCGAACACAGAAGTTCTAGCAATGGGTTTTCCAAGTCGATCAAAGTTAAAAGATCGTTTATTGGAAAAAACACACTCATCTCTTATAGTGATATAGTTATTGCTCTACCTTTTTATGGAGATGCACACCGGTGGTGGTTGGCTATAGCCTAAACTTTTATGTGCTTGCCTTGTTGTGACCTTCGATGGGAGTTTCCCTAGCCTAGACGACTTATCAGGGTTGTAATCGGCCTTTGCAAGTAACTTGTAAGCATTTCGATCAAAGTTTTCTGTACGTTTGTAGGGAGTGATGTACCTTGTGGTGGATTTTGAGCCATAAAATTTCCCAACAGCTTTGAAGACAAGTTTATTGCATCAATCTGTTTTATAGGAAGAGTCAACCCCCTAGCATATTCCCTCATACATCAGATAATTTACCCCCCTCTTTCTTCACCTTTGGGATATAACGAAGTACAGGTGCTAGCTTAATTTTTAGGGTATGGTCTTCCCCTTACTAGGACAAGTACTAGGCTCCTCAATGTCAGCTTTAGCCCTTTCAATAGTCGTACTGGTTGCTTCACCTTTGAGCTTCTCAGGCTTGGTTGGTTTGACACCCTTAGGCTTTACCCCTTTCACAACATAACTCTTCAAATAGAATTTTGCATCAGCAAAATATGCCTCAACCTCAGTGAAAGGATTATTGTCAACAACTATCTTCCTTTCGATTTCGTCTTCTAGGTACTTCAAACACTGATAGTAAGAAGATGAGACAATTTTGTTCTCATGCACCCAAGGCCTTCCAAGCAATATATTATATGAAGTCTTTGCGTCAATCACATGCACTTGTTCTACCTCCCTTGATTGAACCATTATATCAACAAATGAATTTCACTAAGCTCTTCGGTTGTGATGCCAAGCTCTTTCAATGTGTGAATAGGTAGAATGTTGACCCCGGACCCTTCATCAT
>DF368274.1:17719-29592 GCA_000787875.1 Solanum virginianum
TAACCTTGTTCGTAAAGACAAAACACTTTTCAAGAGGGTGGCTTACAAGTCTATGATACTTACAATAATTTGGGTCATCAGTTTTCCCAGCTTTATCGGGTCATTTCATCTCTGGCAACTCAATGAGCTTTAGCTCAACCAACTCCTCAAAAATTTCAAAAACATCAGAATCCAGAAAAAGGTATTCCTTTTCTTGCATTTCTCTCAAGGTTAGCTTTTGGTTTAGACGCTCTTGAAAAGTCATCTTTACACTTTCCTTCTTACTCTCTTTTGTAGTAAACTTCATGGGTGAGATATTGACATTCATGGATTCCTTGTTGTCATTCCTGGGCAGAAATCTACCCCACTTCTTGGGTTCTTGCTTGTCATTTCCTTTTCGAGGATCGCGAACAATTATCTCCTCTTTTCCAGCAAAAGACATGCTCAATTCCATATCATGAGCATGAGTTGCTAGATCTTCAAAAGACTTAGGTCTGATCCCTTGTAGGATATACAGAAGCCCTAGTGCATCCCTTGGATGCACATTTCTATAGCAGAGGTTTCACTAAGTCTGTCTTTACAATTAAGGCTCGCATTTATCCATCAATTTTTGAAGTCGATGACAAGTTTATCCTTTCTTTGGCAAGTATTTATGAGTTTGCCCATGCTCACTGTGCACGTAGTACTATAGAAGCGATTAAAAAACTCATACTCCAGTTGCTCCCAACTATCTATGGAATTAGGCTCAATGTTCGTGTACTAGTCAAAGGCATTACCTTTCAAGGAACGAATAAATTGTTTGACAAGATGGTCTCCATAGGTCCCAGCATTATTACATGTCTCCACAAAGTGTACAACATGCTGCTTTGGATTTTATTTGCCTCCAAACTACTGAAATTTGGGGGGTTGATAACCGGCAGGCATTCGAAGGCTATTAATCCTTGCAATGTAAGGCTTAGCATACATATGGGAAGACCTTGTGAAGATTTCATACTTGTTTTTAATGGTCCCTTCGATGAACTCCTTCAATTGATCAAGCGGGATCATTCTTTCGGTAGAAACTGGCAGCTCTTTGATAGTTGGTGCTTGCTTCATAGGATTCTCAAGCATGGCTAGATTCTCCATCTAGTAAAACTTCCACCTTATCCATCAACTTATCAATGCGAGAGTCTTGGAGTTTCACATGCCCAGCCAATCCTTTAATCATCTTTACTAGTTCAGAAGTTGTTCCTCCGTTGATGAAGAATTAGTTGTCATCGCTTGCATGACCGTTGGAGGCACAGAAGAGTAGCATGGATTATCATGGAAGTTGATCTTTAGGGGTCTCATATTATGCGATGCACATGGAGAAGACTCGTTGGATGAGTCATGGCCCTTCTTTGTGGTAGAGTTGTTGGAACCAGAGACCTTAAGTAGAGCCAACTTCTACTTGATCTTTTCAGCAACATTGTTTCCTTCTTCGGAAGCATTTACAGAGGACCTCACTCCCTTAGGAGTTGCAGAACAAAAATTAGGAGTTAGTGCGGATGACACTCGCAGTGTTTGTTGTCCCAGTATAGTAGCTTTGCTTCTCGTAACAGCTCTGACACTTCCAAAAGTAACACCAAGGATTCCCTCCACTTCAGCAGAGAACTTGGAATCAGCAGCCTTAGAGGAAGTTGATTGGGAAATCTTCTTAAAAGCCATTTAATTATTCTTTGGTGCTTTAAAAGTTGAGATGAGAGGTACAGACTGTCCCACTGGGCGTACCAAAATTTATATGACAAATAAAATTCGCATCTTAGAAAATATTATTCAAGGAACAAAAAATATTGTAACAATTAGTATTTTATTTCAAGGAGTGAGTTCTACAATCTATATGGATCGTTTGATTCTCCTTTTCAAATATGAATTTAAGGGCTCTTTAGCTTGTTCTTAAATCTTGAAACACTTGATGGATTTGATCTTAACATATATTTGAATTCAAGGGATTTTTGAGCTTGATCTTGAATTTGGTGGTCTTGATCTTGATATATGGATTTGATGATCTTGATGAACTTGAACTTGATATGATCTTATTCTTGAACTTGATCTCGACTTGTACTTGAATCCAAGGGTTTTTGGGCTTGTTCTTGAATCCGATAATCTTGATCTTAATGTGTTCTTGAACTCGAATGCTTGATTTCTTGATTTCTTGAATTCTTCTTGTTGCTTGTAGAGAAATCTGCGCGTTCGATCCACAAACTCTCTCTGGCTTCTTGTTGAAATTAGTGATGTTCATTCTGAATTATGAGGACCCCTTTATATAGTTGTAGAATAGAAGAGTCATGATAGAATCAAACCTTCTTTCGGCTAATCAAATTTAAGGTGACATGGCGCAGGAAAAATGATAAGAATAGGACTCCTTGAGTTATAATGGAATCAGGCTTTCTTCTGGCCAATCAGATTTAAGGTGACACGGCACAGGAAAAGTGATACGAATAGGACTCTTTTTAAGTGACATGGTGATATTTGATTAGTTGAGACACATCACTTGCACATGTGGCGCATGTTTATTGGCTTTTGATTTAGACAGGAATGCTATATCATTTTGAAACATGGCATGATCCTATTTATTTCTTTATTTGACTTGGCATGCCACATCATCCGACATATGGCATCAAGTGGGCCCCTTGGATGAAGGGATATTGTGCCCAAAGAAGTGGGTGATCTTTTGTAGCTCAAATAATTGAATTTGGGCTTTAAATTAAATTTATATTTTATTTGACTTAATTAATTAACCGAATTATATTAATCCACAACATTTATTTTGAATTAATATATGATGAATCATATTATAAAATTTAAATCTTAATAAATTTTATATGATTACAACACTATTTGATACTGGTGCGGATCAAAACTACATCATTGAAGGACTTCTACCTACTAAATATCTTGAGAAAAGTACTATCTAGTTATTCTCCGCAATAGTAGAACGACTAAAAATAAATTATAAACTACATAAAAGAACATATATGTAATGAAGGAATTTGTTTCATCAATGATTTTGTAATAAGAAAAGACATAAATGAAGAAATAATATTAGGCATCCTTTTTATAACCCAAATAAAATCATATACTCTAGAATTAGATCATATATATACCACTATATTAGGGAAAAGAATTACTTTCCCTTATATAAATAATATATCAAAAGAACAAAGTTACTATATAAAAAATAAAGATATATTTAAGATAAATCTACTCTCACAGCAAATAAATTATTTAAAAGAAGTTATAAAAATTAAAATAATTGAATCCTCGCTAAATGCCCTAGAGGTAGAAGCCAAAATAAAAAGCTTACAAGAAGTTATAGAACGAGAAGTTTGTTCAAACTTTCTTAATGCATTTTGGGAAGGAAAAATACATGTTGTTGAACTACCCAATATAGAGGGATTTGATTAGAAGTCTATACCCACTAAGGCAAGACCTATTCAAATGAATTCTGAATTAGTGGAGTATTGTAAAGAGAAAATTAATGATTTACCAGCCAAAAAATTATTCGACCATCCAAATAACCTTGGAGTTGCTCAACCTTTTATGTCAATAATATTGACAAAAGGAAAGAGGTACCCCAAGATTAGTTATTAATTACAAACCTCTTAATAAAGTATCAAAATGGATAAGGTTCACCATACCTAATAAAAGAGATCTTCTTAAAAGAACCTATAAAGCTAATATTATACCAAGTTTGGCATGAAATTAGGGTTTTGGTAGATACAAGTCGCCAACAACAAACAACAACATGCCTAGTGGAATCCCACAAGTGGGGTCTAGGGAGGGTAGAATGTACGTAGACCTTACCACTACCTCGTCGAGGTAGAGAGGTTGTTTCCTAGAACCCTCGTCTCAAAAATCCATAAGCAAAATAAACTAGATATGAAAGACAAGGAAGAAGGCAGATACAAGTCGCCGAAAAAGATAAATATAAAGCAACCTTTAATATACCGTTTGGATAATATGAAGGCAATCTATGCCTTTTGGACTTAAATATGCTCCATCGGAGTTTCAAAACATTATTAATAATGTATTTAATCCATATAGTCATATCTTTATAGTTTATATAGATGATGTGTTAATATACTTTGAAGATATTGATAACAATTTAAACATCTTCAAAACTTCTTAAAGGTTTTTAAAAAAATGGACTAGTAGTCAGCACTAAAAAGATTAAGTTATTTCAGACCTCTATTAGATTTCTTGGTCATGATTTGTATCAATGAACTTATAAACCCATTTATAGACCCATAGAGTTTTCGTCTAGATTTCTCAATGAATTAATATATAAAACATAACTTCAGATATTTTTAGGGAGTCTCAATTATGTTATATTAGTTAGATTTGTAAAACTCTTTATCAATGTCTTAAAAAAATCCCCTACCATGGGGATTAGAACACACTAGGGTCATCCAAAAGATTAAATCAAATCCAAACGGTCTTATGGTTGTAGAAACTGATGCATCAGAAATGGGGTATGGAGGTATACTTAAATAAAAAATTTCCGATGAATCCGATGAACAATTAGTGAGATTCACTTCTGGAAATTGGAATGATATTCAGAGAAGTATAGTACTATAAAAAGGGAAATTTTAGCCATTGTACTATGTATTACTAAATTTCTAGATGATTTAACCAACAAAGAATTTTTGTTAAGAGTAGACTGCAAAGCAGCCAAAGACGTTCTATAAAAACATTGTCACCGGATGACACCCTAGACGTGGCCGACACCCAGAGACTATTGCTAGTACCCCAGTGAACCACTTGGCCTCATCACATCAATTCATTCAATACATAACTCAGAAAACTTCGTGTAAGACTAAAGATAAGAATAGACAATCTCTAACTCAAATATCATATTAAAATAAATAAGCTAGTAAGAAACAAGCTAGCTCAACAAGTCTCAATATCAATACTCAACTCTAGTCTATGAAGCCTCTATCACTATCAAGTGGAGCCAATGACAGGCCCATGGCTACCTTAAAATAAAATAAATCTAATGCAAAGTCTAACTCTAATATAAGCAAGATAAAAATAAATGCAATGATCCTCCGAAGTAAGGGAGGCACACCAACTCAGCTGAAATGCTCAGATCCTCAATGGTGCGCCTGTTGACGATCTCTAGTACCTGCCTCTGCATCATAAAATAATGCAGTCAAAAAGGGGACATCAGTACTTGGAATATACTGATATGTAAAATAGTTGAATATAACAGAAATAGGTAGAATAATATAGAAACATCAACTCAGAATAATAGTCATCAGATTGTCAAATGTCTATCTAAAGCAAGAACAAAGAGTAGACAAATGACCCATCAACCAATCAATCCTCATCAATCAACTCAACTCAAGTCAATGAAACTCAACTCATCTAATCTTAATGGGACTCAACTCAACTCAGACTACTCAAGGTGGGAACTTTCTAGGAGTATCTCTTATCCGACATCAATCACTTATGAGCCAGTGATTGTACAACAATCCTGCTGATGTTGCCATAGCCATTTTGCAGTTACCAGGAAAGGAACACCTATGATCCACAAGGGATCTAACCTCTAAAGTCCTCTATTGCTTTCAAGGTCTTTACCTCAAGAGGGGACCATCTAAAGTAATAGTCCAATCCTCATCTACGCTTGGCGACATAGTTAATGAGTGAGTTGGACTCACTCTTACCCATTTTTGGTGCTCCATCTAAAGTAATGGTTCAATCCTCATCCTATACTTAGCAATGTAGTTGATAAGTGCGAATGAGACTCACTCCTACCTATTTCAATCCTCGATACTCTTCCCAAGACTCAATGCTTATAAGACTCTTTCTCATCTCAATTTAGCCTCATAGAAGCACTAATCAACTCAATTTAGCCTTATAGAGGCACTAATCAACTCAATTAATCTCATGGAGACTCTTATCATCTCATTAAATGTCACTCTCCGGAAGGGTACCCTAGATATCACCAGCACTCAGAGACTATTGCTAGTCTCCAAGCGAACCACTTGGTTTCATCAAGTTCATTCAATCAACAATCGTTACTAATCAATGAAAGTTAAAAGAATGTAAATGGGTACATCTATCATCTAGTCTCAAAATAATAGTATAAATGAAAGACTAGTAGAAAGAACTAGCTTACAGATCTTAACAATCAACATCTGCCTCTAGTCTATGAAGCCTCTATCACTATCTAGAGATGTCAAAATGATAGACCCATGGCAACCACAATAAAAATAAAGTAAAACAATTCTAACTCTACAGCAAGATGAAAATAAAGTGAATGAATCCTCTAAAGTAGGGGAGGCTCACCAATCCGATGAACGTCCAAAGATCCTCAATGATGCACCTGCTGATGATCTCTATCCTATGTATCTACATCATAAAATGATGTAGCGCTGGAGTGGCATTAGTACATGGAATGTATAGTATGTAAAATACCTAAATAAAACCGAAACTGGTAGAACAATATAGAAACAACAATCAACTCAATATAGAAAACAATCAATATGCCATATGTCTATCTAAGTCAAGAATAAAGAGTAGACAAGTGACCCATCAATCAAATCAGACATCTTAGAAGGACTCATCTCAACTTATCTTATCTCTTCTCGACTCAAAGTACTTAAGGTGGAAACATTTTGGTAATTCTCTTATCCGACAATAATCACTTATGAGCTAATGACTGTACAACAATCCCATTGATATTGCCACAGTCGTTCCGTACTTGCCAGGTAGGGAACAAATCAAAACTATAATAGATCTGGACAATCAACTGATCAAGTCCTATTATTTTAGGACAATAAGATGAGGACCTGTCCGACTCTAACATACTTAATCCATAGAATGAGAACTTTTTCGACTCTAATGGACTTAGCCCTCGAATGAGAACTTATCCGACTCTAACGAACTTAGCCCTCAAGATAGGGACTTGTCCAACCCAAAAGGAGTTAGTCCACTCCTACGCTTCGCAACATAGTTTGACGAGTGCGAGTTGGATTAGCTCTTACTCTTTTGGTGCTTGATACTCCTCCTATGACTCAATGCTTATAAAACAATCCATTCAATCAAACTATCTCAATCAAATCATCGTAATCAGCCTCGTGGAGGCATCATCTTTCAATCAGTCTCATAGAGACTCTAATCATCTCATCAATCAACATCTCAATAAATAGCTCAAAGCTTAGAATAATCGTTAGGCAGCAATTGAATAGACAAATCATTATAGTTCAGTTGGGAACACTCATGGACCATCAAGTACTATCAATCTATGACCATTCTCACATTCTCCATCACAGTTCATAATTGACATTCTCAATCAAGACTCTAGACCTAATTCCTATCTTTGTTCATACATGCTTTCAAAAGTTAACATCTAGGGTTTATACAATATCTCATGAAAAGTATTCAATTCAAGAAAACATGTTTATGATTGTCACACCCCGGGAGGGTAACCTAGACGTAACTGGCACTCGAAGACTATTGCTAGCCTCCAAGCGAACCACCTAGTATTATTGTATTTGTTCAATCAACTCATAAATGGAAGGTTATAAGAGAATAATAGACTATCAGTGGGCTATCACAATCCTTATCATGTAGAGTAAAAAAATAAGCAATTTAATAGAAATAAGGAGTAGGAAACGATAGTCAATCCCGACCTTAACTATCAACTGTCTATGTCTATGAAGCCTCTATAACTAGCATCTAAGGAGGTACCATGACAGGCCATGGTTACCATAATTCAGTAAAATAACTCAAGGAAATAAAAGAAATAAATGTGTCCTCCGAAGGCAAAGGAGGACTCACCAAATCTCTGTCGGGAATATGTCAACCTCAACGATGAGCCTGCTGAAGTCTTCTGTCTACAAAATCTGTATCATAAAATAATGCAGTGCCAAAGGGGCATTAGTACGTTGAATGTACTGTATATAAAATGGGCTACAGTAAATAATATATGTATAACATCAGCTCATCAATCACTCATCCTCAACTCAGAGTAAATGACAGGACTCTATCACCTCACTATCCATCAAGACATCGTACAGTCACATCAACGTTGGAGTACTATTAACAAGGAAACCTATCTGGGAGTTTCTATAACCGACAATCACTACCTATGAGCCGATAGCGATACAACGAAGAGATGTCATTACGACATTCGTCCAGTACCTTGGCGGGGTAAAGAAAGAGTCTGTCAGTGGATCCAAAATTCTGTCAAGTCCTATTTTGGGACAAAGGAAACAAGAAAGCAGTTCAATCCTCTCCTACGCTAGCCACGTAATTAATGAGTACGAGTAGGACTCACTCTCACCTATTTCGGTGTGCTAATACTCCTCCCAAGACTCAATATGCTCATAAGTCTATCAATCCATCAAGAACCTCGATCACTCAGCCCCTACGAGCAAGAACACTTACCTCATCTCAGCATCTATCAACTCAAAGGGCAAGACTATCCTTTCAAGTCAAGAATAAATATTCATCCAACTTTATCAATATTATTTCCAGCTATTACAGTTATCAATACACTTACCTCAGGACTCAGAACTAGTCAAGCATCACATTCAGATAATCAAGGCTCTAGACATCACCCTAAGTTCATCATTCAAGTTTTTACAATGAGAATTTATAAGAGTTAAATCACAATCACATAATAATGCATGTATACAGTAAACTTTAAACATGAAGTTCATCAATTTAAGATACAAAATATAATTTAAAGAGTGTATTCAAGAAATAAAGATAATATTCAGGAATTAAAGACAATATTCAAGAAAACTTTCAAGAAATCACTATTTAAGACTCTAATTATCAATCTTGCATCCTAACTTTACATTGAGGCACATGGAAGAACAATTTCATATTTTTGGGTAGCTTTTACATACTTGAAAAGTTGATATTACCATCGAAGTTTGATGAATACTCGCTTTCTTGGAGAAAAAATCTTCAATCTTTGTAGTTTTACATACTTGAAAAGTTGAAATTACCATAAAAGTTTGATGAATACTCGCTTTCTTGGAGAAAATCCTTAATGTTGGTAGTTCTTTTAAAGTGAAAGAACTTGGAAGGACATTGGTTGAAAGAATTCTCTTTGATTCTTGAATTCTTGACTTAGACTCTTTAGAGTTCTTGATAAAGAACCATGATTCTTGAAGAAGAAGAGTCAAGAAATTCTTTCTTGGGATTCTTAAATTTATTTTCTTGAAACCCTTGAGAATGAATCTTGAAAGATAATCCTAACTTCATGACTTTCTTGATGATTCTTGAGCGTTTATGTTTAGGAGTGAAGGGAGAGAGTTTTGTTATTAAAATTGACATTTTATATGTTTTGGGGACCATAAATAGACCACCAAAGGTGTTAGGATAAAAGTACCCTCAAAATAAAAGAAAGAAAACGTCATTGCTTATCCAGTGAGGGTCCACATTTGGTCCGTGATGCGGAGCTATTACGGACCTTCAGACAACTCTGCATCCCTTCACTAAAATGGTCATAACTTTCTACTCCGAACTCTGATTAAGGCGAAATTAGATGTGTTGGAAAGCTAATTCAAATATCTTTGATTTGCTTTCACTAAAATGGTCATAACTTTCTACTCCGAACTCTGATTAAGGCGAAATCAAATCCGTTGAAAAGTTAATTCAAATATATTTGATTTGATATACAATAGGGTCATCTAATTTATTATACTTTAGGAGATATTGTCTTTTGAAGTTGACCTTTCTATCAATCATACAAAAACTTAGTTGCTAGAAATTTCTTGGACTTGGCTTGATGTAAAAGATCCCTTATGACTCTAAATCACACCTAATATACTCATCTCAATAAATAGCTCAAAGCTTAGAATAATCGTTAGGCAGCAATTGAATAGACAAATCATTATAGTTCAGTTGGGAACACTCATGGACCATCAAGTACTATCAATCTATGAGTACAACTTACAAGTCATTGGTTCACCTAACGTTTATAAAATCTTACATTATAATTACGACCCCATATCATGTCCAATTCAATTCCAATACTAAAAAATTGACTTTAACATCTATGCTCAATTAAGAATCCTCAATTAAAATCCTATATAATATGAAGGATGACTCGGTCTTAGCTTAAAAATAATTTGGGTGTTATAATGATGATTATCAACATATGAAAATACACATAGGTAATATAATTTTCAAGAAAATCATCAACAAACCATTCAAGAATCATGTATGTAGACTCATTAGACAACTCATCTATGACCATCTAGGGGGCGCATGAGATAACAATCTCATGCTTTTAGTTTGGCCTTACATACCTGGGATAAAGCTCTTCCAATCAACCGTCAAGAGTTCTCCTTGAATTCTTCAATCTCATTTTTTTTTCTTGTCTCTCAAGCCATAACATTCAAGTGTTGTGAAAAAGGACTTAGAATGGGGTTTAAGACCTATTTACTCATCAAAACGACCTAAATTAATTGTGTTTTGAGTTAAGGAAGGGTTGGGAATTGACCAGAATGCTCCTCAAATAAAAATGAAAAAAATTTGAACTTCAGAATGCCCAGTCCGCGACGCAGACTGGGCGTGCACTAGTGTAATTTTTGATTGAAAACTCAAAACATGTTGAAAAATGGTTTTTCTATGCAAATACACATAAATAACATTCATCAAATGTGTTTTATGTGTAATTTTTCATAAATTGCTTTCCAATCGATATTTTCAATTCTTGTCGAAACAATTAAAAAAATATATAAGTATAGGTCCGCATCCTTGGCACGTCACGCCTTGGATGTGTACCGACAGTATTTCAGAATTAATTATGAAAAATTATCTTTAGACTCAGTTGCTCTAAAATCCAACTGAGACCATTTTCCCACTCAATTGTTCGTGTTGATCGTGAATTCGGTGTCAAAGTTTCCATCAGAGCTTGGGAAGACGCATTATTCTCACGATTCCATTATAGGGGTATTTTGATAATTTTACTATGCATTATATCATCTCCCCCTTAGGATCATTCGTCCTCGAATAATGAGTAAAGGTGGATATCAAGGTACGAATAGACTCAAAACTCATCTCAATATTCACATCTATCAATAAATCTTTCGACTCCTCATCACTATCAACAATCTCTATTCAGAATCAAGGATAGACGCATCAATTAAGTCAAGGGTAAGAACATTACCTTCAACATCCTCATTATCAGGTACAAATAGAACATAGAAACTCAATCAATTTAAATCATTTAAAGACCTCAACAGTCAGTTTTTCAAACTTAGAAAGGAAGCCATCAACTTTAATCGCGAATGGGACCATCGATACATAAGACTTTATGTACAACTCTTAAGCTTAGCATCTCATCTCAAGTGTACGCGTTTCATGGCACTCTACTCCATCAACTTAAAATTATAGATCATATTCAACTCTCCAACTAACCACCTCTTCTTCTTCCATTCAAGCCCAACTTCTAAGATGATCATACATACACCAATAAAACTATTCGAAATGTATATCTCATATCTCTATAGTGACCTTTACTTAGAGAATATAGCTCATTCTCATCACTCTAATACCCTCACATAATAGAAATCTCACTTTCAAGCCTACCACTCTAATCACTTCATGGCCTCTTTAAGGTCAATTTCAGTAGAGGATCTTTTGCCTACCATATCACATCTACACCCTTAATAGCATGCACTCTTATCGTAGGATTCCTTCACTTATGTATTACACTCATCACAATTTCTCTAACTCCTCCTCCATGTCTATAACCTTCAAAGGAAATGATATCACCTCATTATCAAAATCAAGAACACTAATTCTCTCTCATCAACCATTACTCCTCTAATATCATCAATATTTCTATTAAGACTGAATGATAGGATCACTAAAAGGGCTTTGAACGAAATATCGTTAGCATGATC
>DF368273.1:0-15244 GCA_000787875.1 Solanum virginianum
TCAAGGACTAAAATCGGTAAGTATATGGTTAAGAGACTAAATTTGATAAGTTTTTGGATAATTCAAGGACTAAAACTGGTAAGTATATAGTTAAGGGATCATTTTAAACCTACTCTAATAGATGAGGGACTATTTATGGCCTTTTCTCCTAATGAAAAGGATAATTTTAAACCCAACCCAATACATAAAAAGACTCACTTTGTAATTTTCTTCTTGTATAGGGTCGATTTTCCTATGTTCTCTCCATTTCTACTCCGATGAATAAGATGAAAAAACCAACGGATTCCGCCGATGCTACCCCACGGTCAGAGCCACCACTGAACACTAAAAAATCAGTCCAAGAACAACCTCAACCGTTGGAATTGCAATCAAACAATTCCCAGGAATTGATCATTGCCAATCTCAGCAAACTCTCCGATGGACTCTGCGCGTTCCAGCGATGCTTGACTGACCTAGAACAGCACATTGGTTCTGCACGGACCTCAATTGAATCCGCTATGCTACTACTGCTCGCTCCACCGCCACATACAACTAGTACCGCGCCGCCGCCAGTGACACTCCCAGAGCCAGATCCATCTTGCGAGTCTGATCCCTCTGAAGATGAAGAGGAGGAGAAGGAAGAGGGGGAGGAGGAGGAGGAGGAGGACGAGGACGAGGACGAGGACGAGGACGAGGACGAGGACGAGGAAGAGGAAGAGGAAGAGGAAGAGGAAGATGAGGAGGAGGAGGACTTGAAACCCCCTTCTCGTTCAGAGCTGGAATTTCTGTGTAAAAAAATGAAATTTGTTGATCTGAAGAGGTATATGGTAACGCATATCTCAGATATAGATGGATTGCGTGAACAAATTCGTAAGGCATTGAAATTTTCACCCAATCCAGCAACGCTGGTATGGAAATGTATCAACAAGGGGACCAAGAAGAGTGCTACTAGCCCAAAGGGAAAGGCTTCTAGATTGGCTTTGGAATGCCTCTTGCTGATGATGGGAGAGGGAAGAAGAATTAAGATTGAAAAAGGGGTGAAACAAGAGGCGGAGCAGGCAGCTTTAGCATGGCGGGCCAGGATGTTATGCAAAGGAGGTTTATCAAACGCTCATGAAATGGATGCCCGGGGTTTGCTGTTGCTCATTGCATGTTTTGGGATTCCACTAGGATTTTTAGACCGGGATATCAGATTTTTGATTCAAGGAAGTGGCGCCATTAGTATATCTGGGGCTCTTAGGAGATCAACTGTTCTTTTGGAAAGGATTCCAAGAATAATGGAGTGGATGTTGAAGAACAATTTAATAGTTGGGGCCATTGACATTGTTTATACTTTTGGAATAGAGGACAGATATAACCCTCGTGAAATCTTGACATCATTTTTACGTAACTCTGAATTGTCATATTTGAACAATACTAAGGGACATGAACAACAAGGTGTTGCTGTGCGTGCAGGTAAAGTGAAGCACTTGTGTGATCTGAAATCTGTTGGAGAATGTTTGGAACGTCACAAGATTGATCCTTCAAAACTCCTTCCTGGGTGGCAAATCGATGTGAGAATAATGAACTTGGAGAAAGATCTTGCTGAATTAAATATGCATGTAGGCGAGAAAGAGCTTGCTGAATTGACTACGCCTATAGGCGATCAGAAGGTGGCACAAAAGAGAAAAATTGATGGGACTGAATCGTCTGGTAAGTTCAGCAAGAGAAAAATGAAATCCTCACATTTTCCAAATCCTAATCCATGGCCTCTACAACAACATAGAGTTGTTAATCGTGTTGGTGATAGCAACAACACCTTGTTAGAACATGGTGGAACTGCCGGCCACATTTATGGTTATTCGCTGTCCCCATCAGTATTGCATGGAACTGTTGCAGGCTCAATACATCAAAATGCTGCTGGATCACTGGCAGGACCTGTGGGAGGTGTTGTGGTCATGGATGGAACTGGAGCAGGTAAATCAGTGGAAGGAGCTTCATGTGTTGGAGTTCATGGAGGGATTCGAGTTGATAATACGACTTGTCATATAGGAAGTCATACTGGTCAGTTTTATGGACCGTGTGACAATGCAGTTGTGCATGACAGACTGGCCTTCCACACCTATGCTTATAGGGCGTCACCCTACTTGGAAGCATCAGGCTCTACGGGGTTGCCAAATACCATGCCTGGTGATGGTTATAGGCCTCCACCATACTTGCAGGGCTCTGCAGGGTTGCCAAACACCATAGCTGCACCATATCAGTTTGCTGATACTGTTCCACCAACTGAATTATACCAAAGTAGTGTCTCACGAGCAGTTAATGCTGTTCCATCTGCTGCCTTTGCTTATCCTTCGTCCTCCTTGTACTGGAAGAGATAGTTTTGCATCGGCCAGGCATTATTTCTACCTTAGTTTCCCTTTTGTAGTAATATCCAGTCTAGAAGTGATTTCGTGCACACCTTCTTGGAAAGGTTTGTGTTTCATTAGCTACTAAAAAGTGCTGGGCAATGTTCGGCTTAGCAAGCTGATGTCTAAATTCAACCTGGAAAATTTTCATTTGTTTGAAAAGATTTCAATGACTACAATCTTTAGAAAATGGCAAAAAGAGATAAATAACTGATTGACTTCCCTTTTCTTTCTCCTCCCTTCCAGCAAACATGATTTCCTAACATTTCTTTGTTTTTCCTTTTCCTCATCCAGTCCAGCAGGTCACACTGGTTCCTTGGAAAGTCCAAGGTCATGGGTTCAATTCCTCAAACATACATCTTCCTCTTTTCCTGACTGTGGCATTCTTGTAATTTTCACCCGAAATGAAATTAAATGGAGAAACATGATTCTTGAGGATTCATATGTTTGTTGTTTTGATGGTCTGTTCAATTATTGACTGGAGTCCCTGGGGGCACGCACTTGTACATCTTGTTTGTCTATCCAAGGTTGTAGTTTATTGCTTGCTGCGAATTGTTTGATCTTTGGCCATTCAGCCTCCGAGTCTGAGCATGATTTGCATCTGTTGTCTAGATGATATTTTCTGTAGTTGACATTTGACTAATGAGTCAATATTTTGACTTGGGATTTGGGAATAAATTTTCATGTCTGTTCCTTTGTTTCTTAAGTAGGTGGTCGTGTGTGTTATATTCTATTGTTGTGATGTAGAACAGCTGAAGGTGGTTGAGTATGTTATTCTAACTTTGCATCTTAGTTTCCTGGCTTGCAGATATGCATCATGTGGAAACCACATTTACTATTTGTTTTTGTTTTTATTTATGTATTTCATAGTTGGTGAAGTTTCACTTCACTAAGGTGTCACCATATGTCTGTTTTTCTACACAGTCCAGCTGTTGCAATGCATACAATATTTTTGTTGCTCCTGAAGTCAAAATCTTGCTTGGTCATTAATCCACCTTTTATTTCCCCGTGGTTACAGAGGGGAACTCCGCCAGTGTGAGCATGTTCACATTGTAGGTCCTCAGTAGGCAACCAACAACCTAGTCAATATAGTGTATAGTAACATTACAAGATAAGATGGGCTAAAATGGATAAACACTGACAGTGAAAATTTACACAAAGGATCTCAACTTGCTTGGGTTGAAGTTTAGTTGTTTTTCTGTTACAGGGGAGATCGATGGGCAAACCTTGGCCTGAACTCTTGAAGTATCTAGAAAAGCAATATTGGACCTCAGGACTGTACGTAACTCGTACCCTTGACCATCAAGGACCACCTTTGTGATTGTACTCATTCCCTTTTCCGACCTTCTTGTTATTGTAGTCGGAGGATTTCACTAAAGGTGTTCAACATTTAGTAAATATGCATAGTCGTCCTCATCTCTTTTCATATTCAATTTCTTGACATTGTAATAGTTAATCTTTCCCTCATGGATATTTTCCACAGGTGAAGAACTCAGTTTGCCGCCTGAATCAGTTCCTTTATGGACTTAAAACAAGCATCCCGAAATGGGTTTGCCAATTTTTCTTGTGTGGTGCTGGTTTTCTTCAATCCCAGGCAGTCCCTATTTACCCGTCAACGTGTTCTGTTTTTTGTTTTAGTATATATATAATCATTGATAAGGATATTCAATTCATCATATCAAACCATTGATTGGGAGTTATTGTATCGTTGGCCTCCATGGTAAAATCAGTCGGGTGATTTGAGAGGCGGTGGTTGACCCTGTAGCAGATGTCAGCGGTTCGAGTCCATTTAAAAAAGTAATACTGGCTTATTTGACAGGCTATCTCCTGTGAAGATTTCTCTTCTATTTGAGGCTGTGTGTATGGATTTTTCAAAATATCCAAAGAAAATGTGTTTTAATATTTTGCAGCATCTGATTATTGCATTGACAGTAAGAAACTAAAAGCTGCAGATTCTAGGCTGCATAAGGTAATTTCTTTGAGTGACCCTGGACCTGAACACATACAAATTATCCAAGATCTTTTTTGATTCTAGAATCGAACAATTATATTCATTCCTTATTTCTTTCAGTGGGGGGATCACGATATGTATGTACCATTGATTGGTTCTGAAGAATGGACAAGATCAATGGAATATTAGATTGTTGATGAATAGAGGTCTTGGTATATAAATAAACAAGTTGCAGGGTAAGTCTGTGTCTTCATCTTCTATCCTATTCTTGTTCAACTTTTCTAATGTGCTGCAATTATGTAAATATCCATTTGGAATGCTTAATCTTTATACAGTTACAGGATTATGATAACAGCCGCATTTTTTTGGACTGTTAAGTTCAACAAATCTTCCTGTCTTGAGACAGAAACTCACAAAAGCTTGTGTAATTTGGAGCATTAGACAGTCTATTTTCTCTGTCAATTGCTGAATTTAGTTGCTTTGTTTGGCATATGTACTTCTCTCCAGTGTTCTTTTACTTTGCTACATAGGTCACCCTTTAGAGCTTGTCAAGATTTTGTTCCTACAATATACTGCAAAGCCAAAATATAGGATTTAAAAGTATTTCTTGTTCTGTGTTCTGCTTCATCTTTTACGTTCCTTTTGACATGTTCATGTTCCCATCTATCTTGAATTAGCACATTTATGTCAGTATTTATGAATTTTAAATTAGCGTCCAGTCCACACCTGCTCTACCAATCTGAAAATGTAGCATGATGTCTTTGATATCTAGTTTTTCTTTTGAAGTGACAATATATTCAAATCAATGCTAATTAGCATCTTCTTTTCAGGTTCTATGGACAGTGAGTAATCTAAAAGAATAACATAAGAATAATCTGATTCCACTGCTTTATACATTTTTGCTTGAATGAGCTGTATAAGAGAGTCTTAACAGTTCAACTGTTGTAAATCTCTCTCCTTACCATAGAGTTCCCTTTCTATCTGCGCAATGCTTTTTGTAGTTTTACAATTGCTCATTATGTCTAATGTGCTAGCTCAATTCTCTTAGTATACTGTTGTTTAATTTAGTGAGGTGAAATATGTGAGGAATCCTTTCAATGGAAATGAATGCTAAGACTGATAGTGATTCCTCATAATTTCACATGATGGCAAGTAGATTGATAGAACATTGATAAAGCTTGAGGAGTTGACTGCTAGATGTCAATGTTGCTACTTCTTAATTAGACTACTTAGCAAATGTTTAACATTAGTTGATTTGGTCTTAAATTTATAACTTTGAATTCCTTTACACACAGAGACTTGTGAAAGCATTAGAAATGATTTGGATTCTGGAAAAACAAATATAATACAGAAAACAAGATTGTTCTTCAAATAAAACAAGCTATAATGCAAAATGGCGATCAGCCAATCCAAGTGAGCAATGCTGCTTCTCACAAATTAATCATCTTCCAGATGTTGTTACAAGTGTCAAAGGCAGTCAGCTTTGATGGATCAAACTCAAAATTTTCAACCACCTTTTTATCTCTCTCCACAATATCTAGGATTGGTCAAGGTGAAACAAGAAAAGAATCAGAAATGATAGCTTAGCAAGCAAAGTAATTAGGATACGGCCTGATATTTTTGATTGATCATCCAAGTCCGGAATGATACTTGTAACAGATGCATACAGTGATAGCTTCATCCTACAAAATGAGAGGGGAAAATTGCAAGAAATTAAACATACAGCCCTTAAAGAAGAAGCATTACAAACAATTGTTGCTAGAGAGAGACAAGGAAAGATCACTAGATGTTACTAATTTTAACAAATTCGCCTTACACATTGGGAGTACAACTCTAGTACCAAGCATTTTAAAGATTAAAAAAGGAAAAGGGACTTTCTGGATATTCTGAAAGCGGTTTTTTGTCTACAGAGTGTAAACCACTAATTAAAAAAGTAGCTCAGTTACAATGTTCAGATGATGTTCATCAGGTAAAGCTGCAGCAGATGTAAAACTTAAAAATTACTACTACTTCAGTTCCAAACTATGTGACATAGTTTGAACCAGCATGGAGTTTAACAAGATTTGAAACATGTGATCTTAAACGTGTCATAACATTTGTGTGGATATAAACTTTTGAAACTTGTCCCATTAACATTTGGATGGTCATAATAGCTTCTCTTTAGGGGTCAACTGGGAAATGTATAGTTAATTGTTTACAAATTTAGAAATGTGTCATTCTTTTTTGGAATGGGAGAAAGGAGGGATAAGTTTTGTTGCATCCAGATAATGCCAAATCAGGTGTATATTCAATTTGTAGAAATACTAAGTTGAGCAATAGTTATAACTAGACATCCAAATATGTATTCTCACAATACATATCTGCTGCAAATCAGTTCTACCACAACACTATTGTGGTAGAACGTGATCTGCAGCAGATAGGATGTTAATGGACTACCTTAGCAGTGACAGGAATATGACAGGAACATTCAAATATTTGTACCATGTTGCGATAAGGGACTGAGTTGGCAATTTATCCACAGAATATGATGTAAACATGTTAGACCCTTGCAACCTCTTGACAGCATAGAGTTGCAAAAGCTAACTGACTCAAGATATCAATATCTTCTTCTTTTTTGATAACCGAGAAAACCCAAGGGCCAGGTGGACACGGTTTTGAAACTCAGAGGATGAGGAGGAGTCAACATATCAATGTCACGATGGGATTGTTTCAACGAAGTATTATAGTAGTATGTTGGAACTAAACGTCTGACACAATCATAAACATATTATACTACAAGAGGTTCTGATAACTTACTCTGCTCGAAGCTGATCTCGCTCAAGTTTCTTGAGCAGTTTCCTTTGCTCCTCAATAGAGTCTCTTTGACGATCTAAATCATTGATCTCATCGGTTAAAACTGTGTTCAAAAAAAGGTGTCAATCAGTAAGCATAACACTAAATAATCTGAGAAATACAAATACATGTAGCTAACGTGTTAAATATACTTATCTAAGTTCTTCTCTTAGCAGTTGTTCTCTCTGGATCTCCTGTTCTAACTCTTTCTGCAGTTTATCTATTTCAGCATCTGCAGCAGCTTCAGATTGTGCTTCTGTTGTTCTCTGCTTGCACGCGTTTATCTTTCCTTGATAATCTGAGTATATGTAATGACTTGAAATAAGTTATTTAATACTTTCAAATTCAGAAATCTGTACATCTCCCGTTACAATCACAAATTAATGCTCAACGAAGACACTAAATAACATGCAGCATAATTCTGATTTCCAACTTATATGATCAAAAAGGAAAGATGTACGACTGAGGGAATTCATACGAGCAGTGCTGGGACCTTGAAAGGAACCAAAGTAGAGGTCTGTTGAGCTAATCATTAAACTAATTTGCATTATAATTGGCTAAAAGGACTTCATCTCGGAAACAAACTATACGAAAAGTAGAAGTATCACCAAAACTGTAAAATTAGATCTTGGGCCTAACTCACACCCCAAAAGCTAGCTCAAATGGAGGAGGATTGCCTAAGCCTTATAAGGAGTTCACCCATCTCATTAACCACCAATGTGGGACTTTTGTCTTTCTTCAACAAAAACTATCAGGAAGAAGTGGGTAATAACGCCAAATTTTGCAATACATATAATACATACTACAAAATCCCATGAAGGTTGGCATGAAAGCATCCAGATTCCAGCAGTAGTACTCATGTAAATAATTTATAAAAGACACAGAGACTCCACAATCCCCAAAATGTTAGTAATACAAGAAACATCCAGCAAACAAGAAAATGGTGTTTCAGTTCCATGTAAAGAGAATTATCCACTAATAACTGGTACTAAGAAAAAGAATCATCCAGCTGCATGAACATAATGAAGTTTGTCTACATTGAAGCAAAAATGCAATCTTAGGCAAATAATTCTTTTTAGTTCTCACTAATAGTTTACAAGGCGCAAGGAGGATCCTATTGTGTAAAAATGACCCTGAGGTTTGAATTGTGTAATGCTGTTCGATTCATAGCCTCTTCGCAATAGGATGTCCCTTGGGAACAATCTTTATACTAACTAATCTAGAAAGAAGTTGACTCAACCCCTATTTTACTCTTTTGTCAAAAGAATGTTACTAAATGAAACATCCAGAAATAACAATATCATTAAAAACCAAGGTTTCAGGTTAAAGAAGTATCTACAAAGCAGAAGTGCTACGAGAGGGACAAAAAACAGCATCCAACAGCAAAGTGCATTGTAAACTGTGTATATATCAGATTTAAAGTTGCAATCTTTAAGCCAAACTGTGTTTTTACCCTCACAATGTTCATAGAAAGTAGGAAAGGTCCAGTCAGGCACAACTAAGCTAACTGTGAGTGACACCACAGAGATCTGCATCTTAACTTGGAACCTCTTGGCAAATGGGTTGTCTCTTGGGACAATCCATAACGGGAAGCATTTGGTCATGAATTTTTTTTACTTTTCGCCAAGTTGAACTCCATCTAAACATGTTCGACCGTAAAATCATGGAATTCAACTTCAGGAATTTGAAAAACACACACAAAAATTCAAAAAACAACTCGAATTTGTATCGATGGACAATCCCAATTTCAATTTTCAAATATCATTTTTTACTTTGAAAACAAAACCTACTTTTTTCAAATACTCACAATTTCCATGGCCAAAGGCTAACCAGATAGAGGTTCACTCAGTCATCAATCTACCATTTCGAAAAGAGTCAAAATTCAACAGTAAGCACATTCTGTACATGATTTCAAAGATGCGATCTTTAAGCTAACTTATTCTTTCTCGCTTAGTTTATGGGGATTAGGGAAAAATTCAAACTTTAATAAATCCAGCAAACCCCCAATCTACGAAATTGAAAAAGAAAGTGAAGAAACCCCACCTTGAATGGAACTCTGAAGGGCCTGATACCCAGTGTGGCAGTGTGATTGAAGGGCATCAGATTGTTCTTTACACTGTTTCAAGAAGCTGACATCTTTATCTTCTTTCAAGAACTGAACAAGATCTTTACTGAAGGAGATTAGCTTCTCCACATCCACGTTATTCGAACCATCCACCATTCTCCAAACCCCCCACACAAGAAGACCAAAGTTTAGGGCTTTTTCTCCCTCCGAAGGTAGTATTTTTGAAAAGAAGAGAAATTGCGCCTTCTGTTGGGACTATTTCGAATTTTAATACTATTTGTAAAATGAAAAATTCTTAAAAATAGATTAAATGGGCAAATTTCATAAATGGCAAGCATATAAAGTTTAATTACATTTTATAGTTATAATTTAAATAATTATATTTTCTAATTATAGTATAGTAGCGTTTGTGTGATTTTAATAGTATTTGTATTATTCGCTATACAATTCATAATTTTTTATAGTGTTGTATATTTCATTATACAATTTGTATACAATATTTGTATAATTTGCTATACAATTTATACTATTCGTATATTTTCGTATACAATTTGATTCGCGCACAATTTTTATATAATCGTGCACAATGTTTGTATAAATTGTGAATTACAAAAAAGTCAAATTATAATTACAGTTAGATATTTGGCGTGAGCTGTAATTAAGTCAAACTATACCTCTATTAGTTAAATTAATTAGTATACATTTGTCTATCCGTATAATTTATCCTTAAATATAATTTGACATAAATTTTCACTTAATTTTAATAAATGTTCAAATAATAGGGTTTTTTTGCTTTCTTTTGGATATGTTATTTATGCTTTTTAATGGCATGGTTATTCCTTGATGTTAAATTCACTTTGTATCAACTTTCAATATTTTTCTGATATAATTGATTTAATATCCACTAAATTAAAAGGGGAAGATTGATATGACTAATTAGTAACGGTACTCGGTGTTGATTTTTTTTTTACGATTCTTTTTCCTCTTTATTCTAAAAATGTTTAATGTTATTAGTGTTTTTTATGGTAAATTATCATCGTAAATATTTTATATTGATTATATTTGCACAATCTTAATTGACATTTTTATCTTCATACTTTTACATATGATTTCATTGACTATTTGTTAAAATTAAAAGTAAAATTATGCCAAATAGAGATGTAAATATATATATTCATATTTGTATATTTAGATCTCTCAAAATTAGTTCAAAAGTATAATGAGAAGTAGAAATGTACATAGGTCAATCTGATTCGGCTTTCCATTAAAAAGATAACCAAGTATATCGGTTTATTAAATTTATAAAATCAAATCAAATCAATAAATATTTAAAAAGATAAAATAATATATTACAAGCCCAAATATGTTTACCTTGAAAGTTATACACTAATTTTAAAAGATACTTACAAAGCATATTATGTTAAATAATTTTTTATATAAAATAAGTAATTGGTTTAGATTCGATTTTTTTTTATTAATATCAAATCAGTAATTGATCAATGCTAATCTCTGCAAACTCTCCGACAGCCTCTCGGCATTACAAGGATGCTTGAGTGAGCTATACCGACACATTGATACGATACGTACCTCAATCGACTCCTCTATGCTACTGCTACTGCTACTGCGCCCACCCCTACACACAACTAATGCCACGCCGTCAGTAGCCCCAGCGTCGGAGCCAGAACCATCTGACCCCTCCGAGGAGGAGGAGGAGGAGGAAGAGGTAGAGAAAGAGGAGGTGGAGGAGGAGGAGGAGGAAGAGGAAGAGGATAAGAAACAACAATTGAAATCCTCTCCTCGTTCAGAGCCTAAACCGCATCTAAAATAGGGAGAGGAACAGCTACTGAAATCCCCTCCTCGTTCGGAGCCAAAATCCTCTACTTTAGAGCTGAAATCCCCTCCTTGTTTAGAGCCAAAATCTTGTTTAGAGGTGCAATCCGCTTCTGGTTCTGAGCGGAAATCGCCTAATTCAGTGGTGGAAGCCCTCTGCAAAACTATGGACAGTCAGGATCTGCGGAAGTACATGATAAGGCGTCTCTTGTGTTTAAAAACGCTGCAGCGAGAAGTCTCTAAGGCATTGAAACTCTCGCCTAATCCTGCAAGGCTGATATTGGAAGCTATGAACATGTTTTATACTCGAGGGAGCAACGCTTATGTTGAAGGTTCACCTTTGATCATGGAAAGGCAGGCTTTAGTATTGCCTTTGGAGTGCTTCTTGAATATCAAGGGGAAGGAGGAGTGGTTGAGATTGAAAATGCAGAGAAGGAAGAGGCAGGGCAGGCAGCTTTAGTATGGTACAGGAGGTTGAATTTCAAAGGAGGCATACTAAAGGCTAAGGAAATTGATGCTCGGGGTTTATTGTTGTTTATTGGGTGTTTCGGGATTCCACAAGCATTTAAAAATGAGGATATCAAGGATTTGTTGCGCCAAAGTTACATCGAGATGATTTCTCGTTCCCTTGGGAGATCAAGTGTTCTCATGGCAAAAGTTCCTGAAATAATAGAAGGGATGTTGAAGCAAAATAAGGTAGTTGATGCCGTTTATTTTACCTTTTGTTTTGGACTTAAGGACAGATTTAACCCTCAGAGACTATTGACATCATTTCTACATGAGTCCGAAGAGTCATTGAATAAAATTCAGAAATATGAACAAATGAAAACATTACCAGGTTCAGTTCTTTCAGAGATTATTGGAGTTAAAAAGAGGTATTTGGGTATTTTGAAATCTGTCATCCAATGTTTGGGACGTAATGATATTGATCATTCAAAATTTCTTCCAGAGTGGCAAATAGGTAGGAATGTAATAAGCCTGGAGAAAGAAATTGCTAAATTGAGGAAGGAGCTGAAACATGATAAAATGATGGTACAAAAGAGAAAGATTGATGAAACTGAGTCTTTGAGCTACAAAGAAGCGAAACACTCACATTTTCCTAATCCATGACCGCCACAACAACAAAGAGTTGTTAATCACGTTGATAGAAAAGATACCTTGTTAGAAGGTGGTGGAACTGCTGGCCATATTTATGGTCATTCTCTGTACCCTTCGGTATTTCATGGACCTGTTGCAGGCTTGATTCATGATAATGTTGTTGGCTCGCTGGCAGGACCTGTGGGAAGTGTGGACATGGCTGGAGCTGGAACAGGTATATCAGCAGGCATGGATGTTGTCTGAGTCGAGTGGGTGGATCTCATGGTGGTGCAACTGTGTATGACGGACTGTCCTCCCGTGGATATGCTTATAGACCATCTTACTACTTGGAAGGGCCAAACACCATAACTGGTGATACACATATGGGGTTCTCAAACACCATACCTCCACCATATCAGCTTGTTGCTACCGGTGCAGCAACTGAACTATACCGGAGCAGTGGCTCACGAGCAGTTGATGCTGTTCCATCTGGTGCGCTTGCTCATCCCTCATCTTCCTTGTACAGGCAGAGATAGGTTTGAGTCCTTGTTGCGCCTTATTTTGAAAGTTTTCAATTAGATGATGAGGTACATTCATGTAGATGTGCAGTTTGTATATAAATAGATTAGGAACCTACATAAATGTTGAATCTTTTGAATCTCAACAATATAATAGAAGCAGGTATGACAAGCCTTTTCCTCCTTTTGTTCTCGTTCATTTTTTAAATATGAATTGCTCAGCTTTTTTATTTTCTTCCAATAAAGTTTCTTATCATTTTCTTGTGATTCCCCGTTGGTTTACTCAAAGTGAAAATAGTTAGGATTCTATTCTATTTAATGATCCTCTCCACAACCTCCCAAATCTAAGTTACAGTGTTTGCTTTGTATTTCCATAAATTTTAGAAATGTCAAGCATTTACATAGACATTTTGTTCGAGACAAAATTTCATGAGTCACTGAACATGAAATTCTCTTGGCTACAATCAACTAGCACGTGACCTTGTGAAATCCGCCGAGTTCCTATTATGGTATAGAATATTGGAAGGAGAATAGAAAGAACTACCATCCACATCTATAGTGCTACACAATTATGATAAAGCTCCTACAACATCATGCAGCAATACATCATAGATGAGATTGAATCAGCCAAAGGGTTCACCCCTCACCCTGTGGTTGGGGATTGGGTAATTTAGACTTCCTTGCTCTTAGGCCCGCTGTAAGTCCAATAAATCAGGAAGAAAGTGATTGGGTTCTTCTTTTCATATCCAGATTGACTCTGTTCTGATGCTAATCATGATTTTGACTCTATTGTTATACCTCCCTCTGTCGCAATAGAAATCAAGAGTGGATGTGACTTCACTACAGATGGCCACCCCCACCCTCATACACAAAAGAAAAACAACAGGGAAGGGTTAAAGGTTGAAAAAGAGATAGGAAATGAATAGCGTGAAATCATACAGGTGAGTTATCTGTGTTTTTGTCTGTGTGTGTTGCATGACCTTCGCCATGTGGTATTCCTCAACCTCCGGATGAACTGTTCTACCTTCTATTGTTTGATGATATATTGTTATTACATTTAAATGTCTCAAGTATCTTTCTTTTCCTCTTTTTTTTTTTTTTTTGTCAATCTTGTGGGAATGCCTCACATCTAAATATGGCTGTTTATTTTCTCAATTTTGTTGGCTCGACTGTACATTGCTATGAACTTTTTAGGTGACTGTTCCATGATGTATATTAGTACTATACTACTTCTTTTTCGGTGGTAACTGAATGATAGGGCATAGTATTCCTAAAGCCTTATGAAATTACAAGTTTTTTATTCTAAAAACTTATGGTTCAAATCAATAAACATACCAATGCATAACAAACAGAAGCAACA
This sequence comes from Solanum virginianum, assembly GCA_000787875.1. Lineage (NCBI taxonomy): Eukaryota > Viridiplantae > Streptophyta > Magnoliopsida > Solanales > Solanaceae > Solanum > Solanum virginianum. The sequence continues at coordinate 14,000 of DF368273.1, forward strand.
AGCAGGGTGTTGTTTGTACAAGTAAAACTGGCATTTCAGCTTGAATGACCACACATTCTACAGCACCATGATTTGGAAGAGAAAACAGAATGCTAGTAAGTGTGGCACCATATCTCCTACTTTGACAATTATGGGAGCAAAGAGATCCTTAAGATAGTTTTCCTTTAAAATTCCACCTTCCCTTCCCAAAGTAGGAGTAGGAGAAGGTTTGCGAGCTTTGCATAGGAGCGGGGGTTTTACCCTGTGCGCACCCAAAGAGTAGTGGCTGCAGGTTTCCCTTGTCATCGAAAAAAGAAGTGGGAGTAGGAGAAGTGAAAGCATACCTGATCAGTTATCAAGCCATGACACAGGACAAAAAGTCACCTGCATAAGCTTAAAACCAATATCTTGGGGAAAGGCCTTTGCTCTACGAAACAAGGCACCAATTTTTTTCTTCTCCCTTGAGTAGCAATTCCTTTCACCATGGAATGGGCGGATGGTATGACAGAGGTGAATTGCTGGACACATAAAGTTAAGCGACGTGAAATGAAAAGTCACCATGTGGTGTCTAATCTCCTTGAAGCTCCTCCATGTCTTCCAACTTTGAACCATTTCCCTGAATGTAATACTTAAAAGGGAAAATGTGGCACATATGAGGCATGCTATTCAGTAAGATTAGAAAAACTACTTAGCTCTTCACTCTTCAGTATCGCCTTATTTTGAAAGTTTTCAATTAGATGATGAGGTACATTCATGTAGATGTGCAGTTTGTATATAAATAGATTAGATAGTCGCGATATTGTCATGGAAAAAGAGATTGTTTTAAGTTAAAGATAAGCATGCCTAGCACAACCTATAACATAATTGGTCCAATACATAAATCATTTTAACTTGTCAGAAAATACTTCCGTACGAAGTTTTTGTAATAGTCTCTCTATCTCAATAAGGTAATGATAAGGTCAGTGTACATTTTTGTCACGCCCCAGATCCCATTAAGGCGGACTGACACCCGTTGCCGATAAGGCCCGGGAGAACCAACTATATCTATGTCCTTTCTATATGCAATAAAATGAATTCCACCTTCAATATGCCTTTAAAAAGGTAAATAGCACTAACCAGCCAAAAGAAAAAACATATGACTAGGCCGTTGGGGCCACGCTGTCTGGAATATAAAACATGACCACACTTTAATTTACATAGTCTACAAAGCCTCTAAATAGTGACAAGTATATGATAAGGGTCGGGATAGGCCCTGCCTCAACCAAC
>DF368272.1:0-10728 GCA_000787875.1 Solanum virginianum
TTTACGTGGAAATCCTTCTAAATAAGGAAAAAAACCACGGGCCAAGAGAAGCAACTGATATTATTATACTAAGAAATTTTTCACTGTGTAGGCACGAGTACAATACTTCTAAAGATTTCTACACAAACAAAAGAATTACCCTCTTTTGATTTTTCACCTTACTAAAAATATCGTCACACTCTATTTTTCTTCACAGACTACTTTTATTAAATAGCCTATGATATACCTCACAGATAAAAATACTCAATATATTTTATTTTCTCTGTAGCTCTCTTTCTTTTTCTCTCTGTTTGGTGTTATTTTGAAGGAACTGAAGTGCTCCTTTTCATAGGCAAACATTTGCCTGCCACCAACCATTTGCCAAAACTCTTCAAAATTGGCAGCAGCCAATTTCAAACTTTTGCTGCTTTGCAGCAATGTTTGAATTGGAAAAAGAGGTGCAACAATTGTTGAAAGGGGGCTAGACCCTACAGTTTCCTCAGAGTTCTCGTTTCAAAAACCCATAAGAAAAATAAACTAGATATAACAAAAAGGAAAAAAAAAATAAAAGGGAACAGAAAGAGTAACTAATAATGAAATGCATATGACTGTATGTAAATGTGACAAAAGGAAAGGAAAAGAAAAAGGGAACAAAAAGAGTGACTAATAACAAAGAGAGCACATAACAATATGTAAATACGATAAAAGTAACACATATACAACAGATAATAACACCTACTACCCCACTATACTCCATGGCCAAACATCACCTAACCCTACTAACCTATTAGTCTGCTACTCCAATTCGCGACTTCCACTCCTTTCTATCTTAGGTCATGCCCTTGATGTGATCAAGTTTCGCCATATCTTATCTAATCACCTCTCCCAATACTTCTTCGGTCTACCTCTATCCTTTCGTGTAACCCCTAAGTCCAACCTCTCGCACATCATAATACGAGCATCGATACTCCTTCTCTACACATGTCCAAACTAATGCAGTTTCACTTTCCTTATCTTGTCATTCACAGGGGCCACCTCTAGCTTCTCCCTGAATGGTCTTATTCCTAATTCACTCCTGGTATGTCCACACATCTATGTCAACATCCACATCTCCGCGACCTGCATCTTTTGAACATATGAATTCTTTATTGGCCAACACTCCACCCCATACAGCAAAGACGGTCTAACCACTATTCTATAAAACTAAAGTGGGCTTAATAGAAGAAAAATCATATGAGGGGGAAGGAGGAGAGAGAATGGTGAAAAAATGTGAGAGAAAAATTTTAGGGGAGGAAGCGACTTGATTTGGAGTGAAAGCATAAATTATGAAGAGAATTACACTTTGTTTGGATGGTGGTTTTCTGTAATTTCATAATGTACGGTACATTATGGTATGATATCGTACATTGTATAGTACAATACAATGTTTGAATAGAGAGTATAGTTTGCTATTGTTTAATGATAACTTTGTTATGCTGCCATTGTTAAAGCTTACTTTGCAGAAGCCCTACAGTTAATGAGCTTAAATTCTGATGATTATGCCACAATTGTCGTATTATTATGCAATGAAATGCCAGAAGGAAAAGAAATGGTATGTTGTATTCATAACTATTATGCTTGCTTTTCTTGAAATAAATGATTATTGATATGATGTTTTATTTAATGTTGATACTTTGTCTATACATCCAAGCATTCATTGACACATACCAAGTATACATTATGTTTAAAAATGTTTGGTTTTCCTTCTTTCTTGTGTATGATGGTAGACTAGATACTCAGTAACTTCATATTTGATATAAAACTTGCACCTCTGTCTCATTACTGCAGTTTTGCTTCATATAAATGACAACCACATATGTTGTTCATTATATTTTGAAAAGTAAATGCTATAATAAAGAAAGATATCAAATTTATGATAGCCAAGGGCTATGGGGACAAACAGGGCATATAGCCCATAAAGAGGTGGAATCCGTTCGTTCATATGCACACCGACTGGCTCGTCTACAGCAAAGATAATACTCAAAAAAGGGACTACAAGTCACCTTTCTTTGAGCAATGTACTATTTTTTAGAGAGAAGAATGACCAAAAGTACACCTGACCTGAACAATGCATCCGAACTTTCGCCCCAAAAAGCATCCTCGTAAAAGTAAAAGTACCATTGGGACAAGTGAAAGTAGTCTTTTCACAAGGATAACTCTCTTTTCTTAGACTCCGTAAGGATAGAATAGAAAGATATCAAACTTTAGACTACCAAGGAGGCAACATGAAGATTTTGAGCTGTCAATACGGGTCGGCTCACCCCATCCAGGCTAGCCCTTACAGGCTTTGGAATTTGCCAGGTCGGGTCGGGCTAGCCCCTTTTTTTATGGGCTAGAAAATAGCTACCCCAACCCATTTATATGTGGGCTCCGGGCCTTGTCAGGCCCCCACATTTTTATTCTTATATTTTTTTAATAAATTTTTAAATTAAATTATAATTTAAACATATTAAAATAAATAACAACAAGACAATATTACATAGTATTAGTGTTACTATTACTCCCTCCATCCATCTTTACTTGTCCACTATGCTATTTTAAGATGTCCAATAATATTTATCCACTTCATGAAATCAAATGATAATTTCAACAACAAGACAATATTACATAGTATTTGTGTTACTATTACTTCCTCCGTCCATCTTTTCTTATCCACTATACTATTTTGAGATGTCCAACAATACTTGTCTACTTCATGAAATCAAAAGATAATTTCAAACTTACTTTTTAGTTTACCCTTATTATTAGTTATAGTAGTTATTTTCTTGTTACATTTTTCAAGACATTGTAATTGTTATATTCAAAAGGTGATTTAGTAAAATTGCTTATACTATTTACTGTTTCTTAATCTATGTGCTAAATCAATAAAGGACAAGTAAAGGTGGATAGAGGGAGTACATATTATAAAAATATAGCTATTTACTGTTTCTTAATTTCTATGCTAAATCAATAAGGACAAGTAAAGATTGATAGAGGAAGTACATATTATAAAAAATATAATTTATATCTAAATTTTAATATTTAAAAATTTTAAATGAACTTTGAGTTTGGACTTTTATTATTTTTAGTACTCTATTTTTTATTTTTAATTATTTTTTAATTCGGCCCACGGGTCGGCTCAACCCATATTGCAAAAGTCCCACAAATTAGTAGGCTTATTCAGGCTGGACTAAAAAACATAGTTTTTAAATGAGCTCCAAAAATTGTAGCCCAGCCCCGCTAAATCACGGGTTAGGTCAGGCTAGGCCCGTTATTGACGGCTCTAATGAAGATGTACCCTTTCTTTTTGTTTCTGGGAGGATTGGAAAAGAAACAATAGTCGAGAATGGGAAGGCTAAGATACACAAATTGCAGGAGTGCTGCCCCTTAACTGTAGGGATTTCTATAACACTTCAAAATGCAGCTAGGGTGAGTTTATAGTATGTCTGCATGGAGAACTCATTGTTTTCCTCAAGTATTAGGTCTATTTGAACAGCTAGAAATATGGGGTTCTCAAATAATACGAGTAGTTAAGGACATAGTACTGCAAAGAGAACATATATTTTTGTATCATGATGTCTGATGCATTTAGCTAGAAGATTTATAATCTGAATGCACCCGTCTTTACATTACACTATTGAAAGAAAAGAAAACTGATTTCCTCCCTTGGAGATGTATGAAGTTGTCATTATATATTCCCTGCTACAGTCTGTGATGTTCCAGAGCTGTCATTGTCTTAAAAATACAGGTTAGCTTATATGGAAATGGAGAAATCACCCCTCGCGAGTTAGCTTTACGGGTTGAGTTAGGCGCAAAGTCCATCACTGTCTGGGATCCTGGTCCAAGCTTTTGTTGAGCCTAGGCGTGAATGTGGTGGTCTGCTTATATTGACTTTGTCTATCCTAGATAATAATATGAACAGATTTTATTCTTTCCTCTTCTCCTTTTTTTTTTATCAGATGGCAAATGAAGATGCACCTGATACTGTACATCATGTAAAAGCTGATCCATCTGAGGCTAAATTTTGTCAACCAATGCTGCAGGATTACACTCACAGAAGAAGCTGACGGATACTTGTGCAAAGCATCATGAAACCTGACAATCCAGATGCGCAACCAACAACAAATGTGCCAATATAAAATCAAGAAGGGACTGGAAGTCATAAACTGTTGGTTTGCTCACACCTGTCTAATGTAGTGTTGGTTTGCTCACACCAGGTGTGAGCAAACCAACATTACTATCTATCCTCTGCTAAGCAGGTTTTAAACAATTGTATCAAAGACAGGTGTGAACAAACCAACACTAGTATCTGTCTAATGCAGCTATCGTTACTACTTTTGGAAACTTCCTCAACCGAGATATCCTTAATTCCATTTGAGTAAACCACAAGAAATAACAGAATGAGCATCAGTCAAGGGATTAAGAAACTGGAAAACATAACTGACAGCCAGCTTGATCTGTACTTGGGGTGTAAAGTACCTCCTCCGAGAACACTGCTAGTTTGACAAACTTAAGTGCTTCATACAAAACATGTTCATTTAATATCTTCCTTGTTAGATATTCCTCTACGTTTTTAACCCTTGTGTGTTTTGTGCCATAAGCACTGAGTGCCAACTAGATATTGTTTATCAGTAGGCTGTTCTGGCAGACAGAAACAGTAGCCTGAAAAGCAGCATTTACATATGCCAATGCATTTCCATTAGGCCGTGGAGCAGATCGATAGGTTTCAACCAAAAATTTGGAATGAGTATGGAGACAACTTTGATCTTTCTTAAATGGGATGCAAACACTTAGAAGCATAGTCCTCGAGTCTAGTGGTGGTCTCGATAATAATTCCTCCCATGCGAGCTTTTCAATTCCATAAGCTACAGTAGCACCAAGTCTAAGAAACAATGTAGCAATATCTGATGGAAAACCATTCTTATGCGCCATAACCAGATTTCCTCCAACACTAGCAGTATTTCTAATAAACGGTGAAGCAATTTCTCCATGTGGTTAGCCAGCTTTTGGGACACTAGTGTCCCGTATGAACCCAAATTGACTTTGTTTTCTTCCTTCAAGGATGAAATGAGTTTAGAGATAGTCACAGTTGCTCCAACTTCATCTCTTTTGATGATTAAGAGTTCAGGAATGTGCCTGAGATCAACATAATGATCATATCTCTTAGTTTCTTTATAATAACCTGTGCCAGTATTGTTGGGTTTTTTTTTAAAAGAAGAATGGGGCAGCAAAAAGAAACGTGGAGAATGGATTGAAGCTTTCAATAGCTTTTCAATGATTTTATTAAGTATTGAGGGGCTTTAAATAGCCAACCTAAAAGAAAAATCAGCACAATTTGAAATTTAAACTAACCTAAAATATCTCAACAACTTAAATAAAATTTAAAATTCAAATTTATTTAAACTGAATAACTTATTTTCTAAAAATTACTGCAGTAACTAAAAGCAATTTTCAACAAGTATTACCAATGACAAATTTAAAGCTTGCACCATTTACCGTCACATTGGAGCTCAACGAGCTCAATAGCTCCTTAATGGAAACATGACTGTACCAAGAGTACCTTGAGGAGTCCAAATTCATGGCAGATTCAGTTCTCAAGAACTCAGGATATGTGGTAAATTTCTAGGTTGGAACATAGGGAGGTAACTCACTTTCATTTCCTTGGGATCTCCCTCTTTCCAAAAAGAATTGAACCCCAAATCCTTTATATCACCATCAGCAGCAAAAGTCTAGCAAGCATCAGCAATGGACCGGTATCCAGTGCACTGACAAAGGTTCCCTGGTATGGCTTTTGCTGGTTCAGATGAAGTAATCTTAGAGAATCCTGGTGTAGCATCAGTCTTATTTCCTTTATCAGCATTGAGGAGAGCTGATAAACACATGCAAAAGCCGCATTGAGAAGCATGAAAACTGGCAAACCTTTCATGAATAGAGTGAAAATCATCTCGGGTGTTCCCAAGGCCTTCACTTGTAGTAATGGAACAACCATTTAAACTGCAAAGAAGCTTAAGATGCGTGATATTGACTCGAAAATAAAAGTTTGGTGGCCATTAGAGCAAGCGTAAGAGTTTTCAAATTTCATCGTTTGTAAAAGTTAAGAAACTAATGTGTGGCTTTAATGAATCTCAAGTAATAATTGGTCTTTTGATACAATTGTTTATTTGACAATTTAAAATATTTTCTATAACAAGCAACAGAAGAAAATACTGGGGAGGCTAATAGCTAATCCTTGTAAGAATAAAATCTTGGATCTCTTGATGCCATGATTCTGTTTGTTTTATTTGCATTAAGATTGATCTCTTGTGTGACTGTTGTGTATGCTGCTCCTCACTATTCCTCGAATTTGCGTCTAACTAGTTATTGTGATGTAGCTTCCAAGAGTGATCATCTTTACCAGGTACCTCCTGATTCTAAAGTTTGTTCTAATCTAGTGTATACAAACTTGAAATGTAATGCTATTTCACCATGAAATCATTGAATTTTTCATCGTGAAAAGTCTAAATCCAGGATTGAATGTTATGCTATTTCACCCTTAAACTATTGAATTTCTCCAAGAAAGACCTAAAAAAAAATTAAGATGCTAAATCAATACAAATTCATTAAAAGGATAATATTGTATTAACTAGAAACATATAACAGAATAACTCTCATTAATAAAATATTCAAAGTGTCCATGAAAGAAGCAACACTTAAAATTTAAATAACATTATTCTAAATTTATTTGTCTTTCTCCCATCATTTCTAATAAAAGATCCTTGCAGGCCTCTTTCGGGCATCCTATTAAAGTGCGACATGCAGTTGCATTTTGACAAAGAAATATATAAGATTTTGTATTCACACGAGATTCCCAAATTCATCTCCGCCAACATATTCCATATCTCGCTCTCAGAAATAGATAGAGCGGATGAAAGTCCACTAATAGCACTAGCCAACTTGTCCATCCCACCTCTTAACATGGCAGTCATGCTTTCAAGATGATCATATTTAGATTTTTTCTTCTTGATAGGAGCTAGTGCTTCTGGATAGACATTATGTGTAGGTGCATAATCAGTTGCTTCACTTTGCTCACTCTGTCCATATTCATCAATATTTTTCAAAGAGGCAGCATTCGTATAAATCATTTTATCTACCTCATCAATAGTCAATGGATCAACACTTGATTTTTTTAGATTCTTATTAGCAATCCTTTTTAACATATCTGGGCCAGTCTCAGCATGCTTTCCATTGGCCCTATCCTTTCCATATAACATCATCAGCTTTTCATAATTTCGACATGGCTTGGTCCTTAAATCTACAGCTGCAGGCTTAGTCTATATATATATATATATATATATATATATATATATATATATATATATATATATATATATATAAACACAATGAATGTTATAATAAGAAAAAGAACACATATCTGGGAACTTCAACAAAAGTAAAAAGTAAACCAATAAATATAAATTTACTTGAATTAACTGATCCCATACTTCAGGTTCAGCAATAAACTTGTTTGTGATGGGATCCCATGCAAATTCGCTCGGTCTACTTGTCTGGAATATGTCATAATATTTGTTGAAGTGCCTTTTAATTATTTTCATTCGATCGTGAATTTTCTCCTTGTTAATAGCTTTGTCAGGATTTGATTTTAGCTCCTTCACAATGTTATCCATTGCATGTGTAGAGAAAGTTCTGCCAACTTTGTGCCCAAGTGAATTCTCTTGACAATATGCATCAATTAAAGTGTCATCCATTGCATTTGTCCAAACACAGAGTTATCTGGAGCCTTTAGATCATTTGAAGTAAATTCCTTTGCGTCTTTCGCCATATCATCTACTTCATAATCCAGACAAATATTCATAAGATTAAGAAAAAAGAAAATATTCTTACACATAAATATTGGTAAAAGTTACTATAATTTAAAGTAAATGCATTAGACATAATGTTTATAATAAAAACATATACATCATGAAATTGTTATTAAATAACATTAAGTAAAAAAAAAATGCAACACAAATAATCATTATAGATTTCCCGCTATAAAACTAATGTTGATAATTAATCCACATGGCAGCTAGTATGCTATCTCAAATCAACTCCTCTTTTCTATATTCCTCATTATTCTCCATTGAATTTGAATTTTCTTCATGCATAGTGTTATCATTAATGAGCTCTACATCAACTTGAGCAAGTAACTCATCATTTGGATCTACACCTCTTAAGTAGTGCAAACTACAATATGCAAATATGATATGCTTTTGAGTTTCAATGCTATATGATGATTCTGTTGAACTAGAAATTATAGGGAATCTCTTTTTAACAACTCCAAATGCTCTTTCAATAGCGTTATGCAAAGAAGCATGTTGCAAATTAAATAATTCACGAGAATTTCAGGGTGAATTTCTTGAATACTCTTTCAAGAATCAATCAAATTATCTAAGTCTAGACAACTTGGAGGAACTTTCTTCAACAGATCAATGTAATAATAATATATATGGCTTTTTTCCATGTGCAGAGAATATTGGAGGTTACTTATTTATGATTGTCACATTTCAGTACTTGTTGATTCTTGGTGAGAAAAGTTGGCAATTGGAAGCAACAGGTTATGAGATTGTGGACAAGGTATTCTTCTGATAGGAGTAATAGTAGGTAAATAAGTAAGAATAAAGGGAAGTGGAGACTTGGTAGACTAGGAAGTTTAGCTTTGAAACATAATGCTGCAAGTGTTGAGTTTGTTTATATATTGTCGACCTCTTCATCTGACACCATTAATTTTTCAACTGTTCTGACCATGTCCTCCCCTGTTGGATGACAGGTGAACGAGATGTAGAGGGTGTTATGTGTTTACGATGAAAACGTCATCAGATAATGAGGAGGAAATGGAGCACATGGGACGATGCCTATCTCTGAAGTCTTAAGTACTTAAAAACTCCCAGCCAATAACCAGTGTGGTATGGAAGGTTGTTAAGAAATCAGGGACATTCTATGCTTCTAGCATGTTTGTTGATGAAGGATATTATACCTCTAGCATGTAATCGAAGGTGTATTAAAGAAAACAAGGATTTTAGCAGATGGAGGAACTCTGAACATGATGCAACCTTTGTAGCCCAAGCTTCTAGCTGTTCTATATTTCTTAGAAATATCAACCAAGGAACTCAAGGCCACATTCTTTGCTGTTGGCAACTCTACAAAGAAGGGACATATATTGGGAAGAAGGGCATCCATTTCAAATCTGTAATACACGCAAACATGTCTCCTAAATTTTATCTGTATTTAGTATCTTGTATAAACTGTATGAGCTTTTAACTGAATTTGGAAGAATATGACTCTGTGAGATGCTAGGAGGACCATGTAACACTAAACCTGCACCTACTGCTAGTTAGTATTATAGTTTTGAGCAAGGGTGGCTAACAGTTACTTTATCCAAGTACACAAATCCAACATGTTTATTGTCTAGCTCTAAAGTCTTACCAAAGCAGTTTTACAGATCTTGGCCACCAACTACAGGGCTAACTACCTTTATTGATTTTTTTAATACTATATCTCCTTATGGTTTTTGAGACGAGGGATCCAGGAAATGGCCTCTCTATCCCTGTGATTAGTGGGAAGTTCTTTTTACATTCTACCTTCTCCAGATCTCACTCGTGAGATTTCACCAAATAGATTGTTATTGTACTCTATCTCCTTATTCTGTATCAGCAAATCCATCTCTAAAGAATACCAAAAACATATTAAAATAAGTATATACAGAATCAAGCAGGAAACAAGTTAATATATCTTCAATCCATACAAATACAAAAAAATAAAAAAAAAAGAACTTTTTAAAATACAAACCTCAAATAGTCTCGGCTGAAAAAGATGGGAGGGAGAGAAATAGAAGACGGAGGAGAAGCTTCAAAATTGATGTGGAGTTGAATTAGTATACAATTGTGCAGTAGATATTAGGGTAAAGTGTAATAAAGAATAAAAGATAAATTAGAATTATTTTATTAATCTTTTTCTTTTTTTGTATTATATGCCAATTTGTTTGGAATTTGATAATATTTCTTTTACTTTTTGAATTTTCAATAATTATTAATCTTTTATTGCTTTTTTCTTGGTAAAAAAAAACCCTCTATCTTCAACTTTCACAATCTTCCATTTTCCACATTGCTATTTTATAAAAAAAAAAAAAAAAAAAGTTGCTTCTCCATTGTTGCCATTTAGGGTTTTCATCAATTTGTTGTTTCATCTTAGTTTGAATTTCTGTTGCTTTTTTTTTCCTTATAATTTTAATTTGGTTTGTTTTCAATTGTTGTGATTAGTTTAATTCTTGATTTTATTATGGTAAAAATATACTATGAAGGGACCTCATGTTGATTATGGTTTAATTGGTACTACAGTATAATTTAAATATGATTGTGTCCACACTTAATTCAGCAATAATGATTTTAATCGAGGAAAAATTACTTAAAGTAAATTCATTTTAATAAATAATTACTGATTTTAGTGATATTTTTTATTTATTATTATTTATAGCAATATATAATAATATTATGATAAATCTGTGTTTGTATTAAAAGTACATCATACATTCAATATAAATATATTATAACTGTTTAGTAAAAATAATTTTTTATTGTCATAAATGATAAATATTTTCTTAGTCTAGTATATTTACGTAAGTTTCCCATTAATCAATCCTTCATATTTGGCATTTGCATCAAATGTGACTGCATCAGGTTATGAGATTGTGGACAA
>DF368271.1:2316-13838 GCA_000787875.1 Solanum virginianum
GGTGTGGTTATTGAGCTATATGCTATGAACATTGTGAACTGTTAGGCTGGATTGACTTCATCCAGGCTGTAGTTATGGGGGGTTTGGTTGGAGTGTTGGGGGTATTTGTATTCTATATTACTTAATTTTGTGTTTAGTAGTTCACTTGCTGAGTACCATGTGTTTGGTACTCACCCCTTCCTACAATAATTTTGTAGGTTGCGAGCCCGGATTATCGTGATACTCTCTACTTTTCCTTGTCTGAGGCTTCCTATGGAGATTGTGAAAGGTAGTTGTTTGCCATCCTAGCTGACTTCTTACTCCTATTTATGATTTTGTTCTATTCTAGAGACAATATCATTTGATACTTGTGTTTTTTTTCGAATCTATTGTAATACATTATGAGTTTGTGCACGTGACAACCAGGTTTTGGGGATTTTTAATTAAGTTGACTTATTATCCACAATCAAACTTTTATTTTTATTATACTTTTGTATTCTAAACGTTATAGCTAGGTTGTAGGCTGACTTGCCTTTGTGGGATAAGACGAGTGCCATCACGCCCATTTTTGGGTCGTGACAGTGGTGGCTGGGTAATTGTTATGAGCCTTAGTAATTAAAGCATGTTTGGGTTCTCTCGGGCATTTGGTGAGCATCTAATTGTTGATGATACTTGGTAAACTTGCTAATATGATTATTGGTTCTCCACTATTAGTTAGTGTCGCATGTTGGCCTTAGTTTAGGATAAATAACTTGCTTTAGATCCACCGGCTTTGCTCCAACGGGCTTAAATCCTTGTAGAATGGTATAGCAGACTAGAGTGTGTAACCGGTCCTTAGCTAAGCAGTAATTGTGCACTTGTGATACCATTTTCCATAATTTCCCCATGCTTTCCTGACTATTGTGGGTCATTGATGCCCCAGACCTCGTGATTGACTTGTCTCAATTTCGGTTGAAGCTCGAGCGGAGTTAATGAATCATCCTTTATGGAAGTACAACCCCAAACCATTTTCCACAATTTCCCCGTGCTTTCTCGACTATTATGGTACATTGATGCCCCAGACCTCGTGATTGACTTGTCTCAATTTTGATTGAAGCTCAAACGGAGTTAATGAATCATTCTTTATGGAAGTACAACCCCAAACCATGTGTATGTAATTGTGGACTTGATTTAGAATGGAAAAAAAGTCTTGGTGATTACTTGGCCCCTGAGAAAGTATTATTTGGCACCTCGTTTGGCCATTTCTGTGAGAGTATCGGGGTTCGAGACCTTATTTTTCTAGAGTTTTGAAAACATAATCATAGGGGTTCAAAGCCTCACTTTTACATAGTTGCGATCGCCTAGAGTATTGGTGTTCGAGGCCTCCATTTTACAGAACTATCATTACAATAGTATAGGGGTTCGAGGCCTAACTTTTTATAAGATTACCAGCACCTTGATATCGGGGTTCAAGGCCTCGGTTATCAATTTATGAATACCTTCGTGTTGGCTTTGGGGCCCTGCTCGTTTAGAGCTTTCAATCGCTTATATCATCAGGAGTTCAAGGCCCCGATATGGCCCTAATATCATAGATTTGTGGCCCTTATAGTACTTTATTGCGGGAGAACACTAGCTCTTAACTACTTTCTTATAGATATTTTTTGTACTCGGTGGGCTTTTGGGGCCTCATTTGAATTTTACTTTAAACTATGCACGTATGTCCCGGTCGGGTGTGGCTAGTGTAGATCCTATAGCCAGATTTTTCTTCTCTATTACTGCTCTTTTCTTATCATTGATATTTTTATCGAACTCTTATTTAGGTTTGATTCCTCTTCTTCATATTGTTTTTACCTTCCTTTCTCAGTTGGCCTATGATGTCTAATGCATACCTTTTTATCTAGTACTAATACTACATTCTACATCCCTTTTCACGATGCAGGTTCGAGCATAAATCACTAGCACCGATAGATCGAGCTTGTAGCAGCCCATATTGGAGACTTGAGTGAGCACTTGGGTTTTTTGATCATTTTGTCTCCTTCAGCTTATTGGCCTGACTTCCAACTTCAACCAATCCCAAACTGGTTCCAACTTCAACCAAATTATTATCAACATATTTACACATAAAAATAGTCCTAAAACAATCCAAAAATAGTCTCAAAGTAGATGGAGGACGTGAAACAATAATTTATAATTACCATTCCACAAGTTCCTACTACGAGCATAATTAAGATATTATACAAGAACTCATTTTTTTAGGAAAACAAAAATGGTGCAGCAACCTTGTTACATCATTCTTGAACTAAACCTTGTTAAAGACATCAACCTCCCTTCATAATCCAGCCAACCAAGAAGAGAAAAGCCTTTTAATAAACAAGAAAAGTGTGTAGCTATTTTTAGAACACATGTTGTCCAAAATTCCAACACAAACATAACCAGCTTATTTCTCTTATTTTCCATGAAAAAATCATACTAAATACATAAGTATCTTTACTTACCTTAATCTTCAAGGTTGAGGGTTTCTTCAGGAATCCTAGTAAGGTTTTAAGGGCTTGCTTTGTATGAAGTTGAAAGAGAGCAAAAAGGAACTTAGAAAATCGGATTCTTTTTTCAACTTTAAATGACTTAAAGGGGCTGCTTTTAAACCCTTTTAAAGGGACACTCTTGGCTGAATTTCTTCATATTTTATGCCTTATTTTAGAAAGTGAGTGATGTACCTATTGTGCCCTTTCACTTGGGCCTTATTGGGTTTCAATTTGGTGGGTCTTGGCTGCCCATCTTTCTATTTTCTCTTCACTTAGTTTGGGTCCAAATCGTCAAATAGGTTGTGAATGTACTTGGATCCTTTTTCTATTCATCTTGGGCTGCAAAATATTGTCCCTTTATGATGCTAAACCATGGGCTAAAATTACACCCTTAACTTGGGTTTTATTCATTACTGGACTTGGTCAAATTTGGTGTTAGGCTTCGTCTCCATGCCCTTTTGTTTTCACTTAATTTTGAGCTTCAAGCTAAGTGAGTTCACTCCTGTATAAACTAATCTTCCACGTCTACCTAGCCTATTTAAGGTAAGCACGTAGGTGACTCACCTGCTAGCTTCCTAAATCCCACAAGCACATCACTTCTTTCACTTCGTTTAAGGTCGCGAGGCTTAAATCCTTGTAGAATGGTATAGCAGACTAGAGTGTGTAACCGGTCCTTAGCTAAGCAGTAATTGTGCACTTGTGATACCATTTTCCATAATTTCCCCATTTTAATAATTACATAAAGAAAAAAAAACTAGCAACAAAAACATTAACAACATCAATAACCAACAACAACAATGATGAATAACAAGCAAAGCAAAAAGAAGAAGAATAATAAGGCAAAAAGAGAGAAGAAAAAGCCGCAAAAAGATTGTTTAAGAATAAGAAGATGTCGCAATAATGTCATTTCTGTTGTAAATAGAAATTGTACCACTATGTTTGGTCTCTTGGTGGGTGTATTATTTCATTTAGTGGGTGTATTATTTTATTCCTATCTTGGCCAAATATGATGGTCATTATATATATATATATATATATATATATGAGTGTGTGTGTGTGTGTGTGTCTTGAAGGCAAAGAATACACAGAAACATACATACAAATATATCAGTAAACATCTTCCCCTCTCCCTTTTAATTTTCGGTCTTCTTATTTAAGAAAATAAATTGTTCCTCTTTAGATTCAATTTTATAATACGTTATCAGCACGAGACTCTACTATTTGAAGGCTAAGGTATTATTATTTTACTTATTTCATTATGACTAATCTTGCTAAACTAGAGTTTGTTGCACTTTAAAGATTTGGCAAGAACTATCTTTCATGGGTACTGGATGTTGAAATCCATTTGGATGCAATGGGTCTTGGAGACACCATCAAAAATAATAATAAAGCATCAAAACAAGATTGTGCTAAAGTAATAATATTCTTGCGTCATCACATTGACAAAGTTCTGAAAATGAAATATCTCACAGTCAAAGATCCACTTATTCTATGGAATAACTTGAAAGAAGGATATGACCACCTGAAGATGGTCATACATCCAAAGGCATGATATGATTGGATATATCTAAGGTTACAAGACTTTAAGTCTATTCATGAGTACAATTCTGTCATGTTCAGAATGACTGCCAATAGAAACTATGCGAAGATACTATTAGTGATGATGATATGTTGGAAAAAATATTCTTCACATTTCATGCCTTGAATGTGCTGTTACAACAGTAAAATCAAGAAAAAGGTTTCAAGAAGTACTCTGAACTGATTTTCCATCTTCTCGTGGTTGAACAAAACAATGATTTATTTATGAAAAATCACGAGAAATGACCAACTGGGTCGGAACCATTGCCTGAAATAAATGAGGTGGAGGCCCACCATGCTGGGCATGAAAGAGGTCATAGTCCTAGTCGTGGACGTAGACACAGACGTGGATGTGGTCATGGCCGTAATTATGATCGAGAACAAAATTCTTTCCTTGGTGTTAATCATCCACCAAAGAAAAATCAATATAGAAAGGGAAAAGAAAAAATGGGAAACGTGAAACAGTTAGAACAAATTTTTTTTGATGTGGTGAAAGAAATCACTATGCACGTGATTGTCGAACTCTCAAACACTTGGTTGACCTTTATCAGGCATCACTAAGAAAGAAGGATAAGAATCTTGAAGCTAACTTTGTAGCCGAAGACCGTTTTGATTGGACACACTTAGATGTGGCGAATTTCTTTGAGCATCCTGAAGAAAAGATAAATCACTTGATTGGTGATGGCTCTGTGAATGTGGAAGAATAAAATAGTGATGTTTAATATTTATCTATGATGATATTATTAATATTTATTATCTTTGTACTACTTATAATATTTTTTGTCATTGTACTTCTAATAATATAAAATAATAGGAATAATAATATAAATGTTTCTAAACTTCTATGTGTATGCTCATTAAGTCTCTTTAATAATATGTATTAAAATATGAATTTTTCTAAATTTATTGGTTCAAGTAATATAATAACAAAGAAGATATTCAATCAGAGAAATGTATAATTAATATAGATTTTATTTTATTCTTTGAAGATATGGATAATTCTCAAACCAAATTATCTAATTATAAAGACATTTGCTTGATTGATTTTGGCACAATGCACACGATATTCAAAAATGAGAAATATTTTTCTCATTTGAGTATGGGCCTTATAAATGTTACTACAATTTCTGGTAGTACAAATTTGATTGAGGGCTTTGGGAAAGCCATTATAATTTTGCCTAAAGGAATAAAACTCACAATAAACAATGTTATATTTTCTCCTCAATCTCGAAGAAGTTTGTTGAATTTTAAAGATATTCGTGAAAATGATTTTCACATCAAGACAATTGATGAAACAGATCTTGAATATCTTGTTATAACCAAAAATGTCTCTGGGCAGACATGTGTTATTGAAAAGTTTCAGACATTATCTCCTGGGTTGTATTGGACAAATATTAGTACAATTGAAGCACATTCTATAGTAAATCAGAAATTTACTGATTCCAATACTTTTGCACTTTGGCGCAATCGTCTGGGACACCCTGGATCCATAATGATGAGACGACTTATAGAAAACTCAAATGGTCATCCGTTAAAGAATATGAAGATTCTTTTAAATGATGAATTCTCATGCACTACTGGTTATCAAGGCAAGTTAATTGTGAGACCATAACAAACAAAAGTGGAAATTGAGTCCCCTGCGTTCTTAGAACGTATATATGGAGATATTCATGAACCTATTCACCCACCTAGTGGGTCATTTAGGTGCTTTTTGGTGCTAATAGATGCATCTTCAAGATGGTCCCATGTATGTCTGCTATCATCTCGCAACTTGGTGTTTACAAAATTATGGGCACAAATTATATGATTATGGGCATAGTTTCTTGATAATCAGATTAGAACAATTCGCCTTGACAATGCTGCAGAATTTACATCTCAAGCATTTAATGATTATTGGTTATCAATTGGAATAAGAGTTGACCATCTTGTAGCTCATGTTCACACTCAAAATAGCTTTGTTGAGTCAAAAAGATTGCAGTTGATAACAAGACCGCTTATGAAAACTATGTTGTCCACTTCTGTTTGGGGTTATGCAATTTTGCATGCGACAATTATGATTCGTCTTAGACCGACACATTATCATAAGTTTTCTCCTTTGCAGTTGGTTTTGGGTCAAGAACCTAATATATCTCATTTAAGAGTTTTTGGGTACGCTGTGTATGTGTCAATAGCACCACCATACCGCACTAAGATAGGACCTTAAAGAAGGTTAGGAATATATGTTGGGTTTGAATCACCCTCCATTATTCATTATCTTGAACCTCTGAATGGAGATATGTTCATTGCATGGTTTGCAGATTGTCGGTTTAATGAGACACATTTTCCAAAATTAGGGGGAGAAAACAGTGAAATCAAAAGAGAAATTTTGTGAAAAAATTCATCTTTGTCTCATCTTGATCCACGTACTTCTATTTGTGAGAAAAAAGTAGAAAAGATTATTCACTTGCAGAAAATAGCAAATCAAATGCCAGATGCATTTACTGATTTAGAACGGATAACTAAGTCACATATACCTATAGTGAATGTGCCTATCCGAATTGATGTCCCAAAAGGATCATCTACTAGTATCACAACTTCTAAATCCCAAACACGCCTGAAGTGTGGTAGACCATTGGGTTCAAAGGATAAAAATTCTAGAAAGAGAAGCGTAAATAATAATAAAGATGATACTACAAAAGAACCTCCTGAAGAAGGTCAAGACTTGAGAAATCCTGATATTCTTGAAATAATTAGTGAACTCGAGACTCAAGTGAATGAAGAACTTCCAATAAATTCTACTAGTGATGAGATAAATTTAAGTTGATCAAAAGTTACAGTGGATAATATTTTTACATATAATATTGCACTTAACCTCATGCAAGAGAGTGAGGATATTGAGCCTAAATCCGTCAAAAAATATTGACACAGAAATGATTGGCCTAAATGGAAAGAAGCAATTTAATTTGAGTTGAATTCACTCTCTAAGAGTGAGGTATTTGGACCTGTAGTCCAAACCCCTGATGGTATAAACCCAGTTGGCTATAAATGAATTTTTGCGCAAAAGCAAAATAAGAGAAATGAAATTGTAAGATACAAGGCACACCTTGTTGCACAAGGATTCTCTCAAAGACCCGGTGTCAACTATGAAGAAACATATTCACCTATTATGGACAAAATAACTTTTTGGTATCTCCTCAGTTTGGTTGTCCATAAAAATCTTAAAATACATCTAATGAATGTAGTTACAGCTTACCTTTATGATTCACTTGACAGTGAAATTTATATGAAAATCCCAGAAGGATTTAAATTTCCTGAAGCATGTAATAAGTCTAGAGAAATGTTCTTAATTAAATTGCAAAGATCATAATATGTTTTGAAATAATTGGGGCAGATGTGGCATAATCGCCTCAGTGAGTACTTGATAAATAAAGGATATATAAATGATGTCATTTATCTATGTGTTTTCATTAAGAAAATGGGATCAGAGTTTGTTATACTCGTTATATATGTCGATGATATAAATCTCATTGGAACTCCTGAAGAGGTCCAAAAGGTGATTGAATATTTAAAGAAAAAATTTGAGATGAAAGATCTCGGAAAGATAAAACTTTGTCTGGGTCTGCGAATTGAACATTTAGCAGACGAGATTTTTGTTCATCAATCTACCTATATTAAGAAAATCTTAAAATAATTCTATATGGACAAAGCATATCTGTTAAGTACTCCAATGGTTGTTAGGTCACTTGAAGTAAATAAAGATCCATTCTGTCCACCAGAAGAGGATGAAGAACTCCTTGGTCCGAAAGTACCATATCTCAGTGCTATTGGAGCATAACAAGAGCACTTATGTATCTCGCTAACTCAACTAGACCTGATATAACATTCTTTGTTAATGTTAGCAAGGTACAGTTCTTCCCCAACGCGATGTCATTAGAACGGTATCAAGCATATTTTGCGATACCTGAAGGGTACAGTTGATATGGGTTTGTTTTATACTAACAAAGACTATGCAGACCTTGTTGGTTATGCAGATGCAGGTTATTTATCAGATTCACATAAAGCTCGATCTCAAACAGGCTATTTATGTACGTACGGAGGAAGTGCTATATCATGGTGATCTACAAAACAGTCCATAGTTGCTACTTCTTCAAATCATGCTGAAAGAACAGCAATTCATAAAGCAAGTAGAGAATGTATGTGATTGAAATCGATGATACATTCTATCCAAGAGAAGTGTAGACTGAAAAATGATGTCGAAGTACTCACGGTCATATTTGAAGACAATGTCGCGTGTATAGCTCAGTTGAAAGGTGGCTTCATAAAAGGAGACAGAACGAAACACATTTCACCAAAATTATTTTTCACACATGATCTTCAAAAGAAAGGTAAAATTGATGTACAACAAATTCATTCAAGTGATAATCTTGCAAATTTATTCACTAAGGCATTACCAACGTCAACATTCGAGAAGTTTAAGATATAAGATTGGAATGCGTCGTCTTCAAAATGTCAGATGAAGTTTTTATTAGGGGAGATAATATGCGTTGTAATCTTTTTTCCTTAGCCAAGGTTTTGTCCCACTGGATTTTCCTGACAAGGTTTTTAACGAGGCAACTAATTATGCGTATTAAGGTCACTTAGAACTTTTCTTTTATGTGGACAATTTAGGGGGAGTGTTGTAAATGAAATTGTACCACTATGTTTGGTCTCTTGGTGGGTGCATGTATTATTTCATTCCTATCTTGGCCAAATATGATGTTCATTATATACTATATATATATATGTTTGTCTTGAAGGCAAAGAATACATAGAAACATACAGAAACATACATACACGGATATCAGTAAACATCTTCCTCTCTCCCTTTGAATTTTCAGTCTTCTTATTTAAGAAAAGGAATTATTCCTCTTTAGATTCAACTTTATAAAAATTTCTCTTTTCCCACAAAATATCGTTTATCTTAGTTCCCTTTTTTTCCTCCATTTTTAGTTAAAAGAGTATTATATGAATGAAACAAGTGTCAATTTATAAATTTTAGGGCAACTTCATATATTCTTCAAAATCTCTTAACCTTTAGGGGTCGTTTGGTGTGAAGCATAAGTGTAAATTATCCTGAGATAAAGATATAGTGGTTCTTAGATTGTTGTTTGGTTGACAAATCGGGATAACTTATCCCAGGACTAATAAATAGTATCCGGATAAGTTATTCATTCTTTTGAGTGGTATACTAATTCCGGGATAACTTATCCTGGGATAAGAGGGATAAATGACAAGAAAGCCCTTTTAAACCCCTTTTATATCTCACTTTGTATATTTATATTATTTTAGATATAATATATAATAACATTACAACCTTCCCTCCTTATTTTTATGATACTTCTTCATATATTTCTATTGAAAAATTACACTATATGATATAATTTTTATTGACTAATTCTTATTTTTTTATATTTTAATTTTTCATAAATTTTTTTTACTTTAATAAACTTAAAACTGGAAGTTCTATTTTTGAATTAAATAAGACAAAAAAATTTATTTTAAATGCATATAATATTAGGTGGCAAGAGTACTTTCATAAACTCTTAAATGAAATAAGGGATAGAGATATTGAGTTGGGCGATTTGGCATACTCCGAGAGTTATCGAGATTTTGATTATTGCAGGCGTTTTAGAGTTGAGGAAGTTAGACGTGTTGTTAGTAGGATGATTAGAGGGAGAGCGATTGGACCTGATGAAATTTCGGTGGATTTTTGAAAGAGTGTGAGCAAAGAGGGTATTGAGTGGTTGACTAGATTGTTTAATGCTATTATGAAGACCGCTAAAATACCCGAGGAATGGAGGAGGAGTACAATGGTTCCATTGTACAAGAACAAGGGGGATATCCAAAGTTGTAACAATTACAGGGGTATCAAGTTGTTAAGCCATACTGTGAAGGTTTGGGAGTGAGTGGTGGAGACACAAGTGAGGAAAGTAGTGTCTATCTCTGAGAACCAGTTCAGATTTATGCCGGTATGATCAACTATTGAAGCAATTCATCTTGTTCGGAGATTAGTTGAGAGATATAGGGAGAAGGAGAGACCTTTATATGGTGTTCATTGACTTAGAAAAGGCTTATGATAAAGTGTCGAGAGATATTTTATGGAGATGCCAAGAGGCGAAAGGTGTGTCAATGGTATATATTAGGCTATTGGAGCATAACATATGATAAAGTGTCGAGAGATATTTTATGGAGATGCCAAGAGGCGAAAGGTGTGTCAATGGTATATATTAGGGTGATAAAGGATATGTATGACGAAGCCAGAACTCGAGTAAGAACGGTGGGATGAGACTCCAAGTATTTCCCTATTGAGATGGGATTTCATCAAGGATTTGCGTTGAGGCCTTTTCTTTTTGCTTTGATAATGGATGAGCTGACACGGTCTATCTAGGAGGGGGTACCATGGTGTTTGCTATTTGCGGATGACATAGTACTGATCGATGAGACTCGGGCCAAAGTTAATAATAGATTGGAGGTTTTGAGGGATACTTTGGAATCCAAAGGGTTCAAATTGAGCAGAACCAAAACAGAATACTTGGAGTGTAAATTCAGTGTTGCTAGAGATGCAACAAACGTTGAAGTGAAGCTTGCCACTCAACCTATTCCTAAGCGAGAAAGCTTTAAGGGGTCGTTTGGTTTAAATATAAATTATGATGCGATAAATTATGTTGGGATTAGTAATGATGGAATAAGTTATGTTGAGGTTATTTTTTATTGAGTGTTTGGTGTGTTGGATAAATTTTAAGAATATTATGCTTGTTTACAAAAATACCCTTCACTTTATTAGTTTTTAATGTATTTTCTTTGCTAACTTTAGTTATTCAATATTCATTTTAAAAATAAATCTCTCATCTTATTTAGGTTAAATATTTTTAGGTGTGCATTTTCATAATAATATCATATGCATTTAAAATAAAAAAAAATTTCAAATTAATTTACAAATAGAACTTGCTTTTTAAGTTTGTTAAAGTAAAAAAAGATTTATGAAAATCAAAATATAAAAAACATAATAATTAGTCAATAAAAATTATACTAATACAATATATAATGTGTATATATATATATATATATATACAAAATAAGGTATAAAAAGTGATAAAGGGAAGGGTATATTTGTTATTTTATAAATTTATTCCATGACAATTTGTCATGGGATTATTATACCATCCCTTCTAAGCCAACCAAACGAATACTTAAGGGGGAATAAAATTTTATCCAGAAATTATTTTTATTTATTCCTTACACCAAACGACCCCTTAGTAAAAAATTTCTACGATGCGAGGAGATAAAATTTTATTCCGGGATTATTTTCATTTATCCCTTACACCAAACGACCCCTAAGTATCTTGGATCATCCATGGAATACGAATGAGATCAAAAAGGCCATCATTGGGGATGATGCAATAGCTTCGGTTAGAGCAAAGCCCAAAATGGCATAACCAAATAATT
>DF368271.1:14444-31895 GCA_000787875.1 Solanum virginianum
TATTTGTTTGCTCTTAGAGTATTTACATTGCCTGTACATCTTGTCATGTCTTCTTCCATCTTCGTTATTAGTCTCATTTTCTGTTCCCCTTCCTTTCCTTTCCTTTTCTCATATCTAGTTTATTCTGGTTATGGGCTCTTAAGATGAGGGTTCCCAAAAAACAGCTTCTCCACCTCTACGACGTGGTAAGGTTTGCGTACATTCTACTCTCCCCAGACCTTATTTGTGGGATTCCACAGGGTATATTGTTGTTTTTATATTTTGTAAATAAACAATGTATTCTTAAAATTTATACAACAAACCAAATACTCAATAACAAACAATCTCAGCATATTATTAATTTCAACATAACTTATCCATTTATAACTTTTATTCCAACCAAACGACCCCTTAATTATAGAATTGTCATCCAATCTCAATTAAAATAAATTGAGTCACTATAGTTTAATTTTCAAATTATTTTTGTCACATTTAATTAAAAACGAAAACAAAAGGACAAAAAACCCTATCACTGGTGGCTGCCGGAGTTTTGAGTGTTGAGCTGGAGCCTGCAGTTGAAGATTTCATCTTGATTTTACATATCACATCTTGTCGATGAATCCATTTGCTTCTCTGGTATTTTCCTTTTCCATTTTGATGCATTTTTACTCTGATTTCTTGTTTATCCTGCCATTCTGTAGTTGTTCTGTATGATTGCTATTTCTTTTCAGCCTTAGTACTTCTTTGATTGTAGCTTCGATGGCCCTTCATCTGGTTGGTGGGTTTATTTGTGTTGCATCGAATGGTTTCCTTGAAAGGGCGAAATTTATTTAGAAGTGGATTCTACTCATAAGTTGCATCTCTTTGTATTTCTACAAAATAAAAACAACAGCAACAACATACCCAGTGAAATTTCACGAGTGCGTCTGGGGATAGTAAAATGTATGCAGACCTTAGAGATAGAGATGTTGTTTCCTGGGAACTCTCGTCTCAAAAACCCATAAGCAAGTGTATTTTGATTAAAAGAGGAACATCAATGAGCATTAGTGCAGTTTGGAAATAAAGTTAATTTTCAGTCAAGTGATTAGATGAATCGTCTTTTCCTTTTTGGCTATTCTTGAAGGACTCTTTATGATTAGCAATACTTGAGTTAAAAATGTATTTTTCTTGATCTTTTTCTCTAGTACCATTGTGGGGTGATCTATGCAATCTTTTGTAGAGTGCTTGTTTGATTCCACACTTTACCATTACAAGACCAAGAGTCTGCTTGCAGAGATTTGTCGCGGAACGTCTAAGAAATGATAAAGGTAGTCTAATTGGGAAGTTCTTTTCAAAATTAAACTTCTTGTTTATGATGCAATTGAGTAATTGTTTCCTCTATTATCCGATATAAGTTATAAGTTGCATTTCCTTTATCTAGAACAGAGAAAAGTTTAAGTTTCATTTCCTCCCTTTAATCTCTTATTCTCTTTGTAAGATGGAACAAGGGTAGGTAAAGCAAATGTTGCAAATGTTAGTATTTGGTTTGGTTCTTGTGGAAGGAAATTGTTATTCAAAAGTTTAAGTCACTTTTTGTCACCTTACTTACAGCAAGTCTCTCAAAGTGATTGCTTAACCTCTGTTGGATGACATGTTGTAACTTTGTCCTCCTCTTTTTCTTTTCTTTTTATCCCTTGTTTTGGCTGTCTTCTGCCATCACAAGTTGTTAGGTCACATCATTGCAAGCTTGAAAAGCTAAAAGTGCTGAGAAATTCCAGTAGAAGGCAATTCAGTTTCTTTGCCACTGCGGAGGACCAGTTGCCCGACAGTGAGCTTGAGGAAGATGTTTCTGAGGAAGAAAGTGAACATCCTAGTGTTGAACACATTGCCTGTGTCAGTATTTCAAATGCTCAACTTGAAGGTGCTGGTGGTAAGCCTGGCGTACTATCATTCTACAATCGTCCTTCCAGAAGGGAGGAAAAAATCCTTGTGTCTACTGCTGCAAAGAACCAGAACATTCTACTGTGGTTTATTGGTCCAGCTGTCCTTGTAGCCTCTTTCATCCTTCCCTCGCTTTACTTGCGCAGGATATTATCAACTATATTTGAGGACTCTTTGTTAACAGGTAGGCAAAGCTTGTGTTATAACATGTGTCTTGACATAGTTATATTTGTTATTTAGTTTATGTACCAACCTGCTTAAGCTTCCCAACAAAGAAGCAACCCCCACCACCCAAGAAAAAGGAAAAAAATAAGCTATGATGATCCTTCTGATCACATCATCATATTTCTATTGCCAGTAGGAGAACAAGTAAATAAGCACTCATCCAAAATTGTGTTATTAAGATATCTTGTTTTCTCTTACTCAATGATTTGTATGTGATACTATTAAGAGAGTCCCACATCGGATATGAGATGATTGGTCTCCTTATATGGCTTGGATAACCCTCCTCCCTTTGAGCTAGCTTTTGGGGTTGAGTTGGATGCAGGATTCATTTCTTTACATAGCCCATCTCAATTCTTTGTTCTCTAATATTGTGCCCCAATATTATACTGTCCATGCCCCAGTTAATGAGGTCTGGGTGTACGCGGAATGTTTAGAGTACCACATCGTATATGGGATGGGTAATTGTTCTCCTTATATGACTTGGATAATCCTCCTCTCTTTGAGCTAGCCTTTGGGGTTAAGTTAGAGCCAAGATCTATTTCTTTACAGAAACTAAGAGAGAAAAGTTCCTTGTAAGTTATAGCTAGCCACATACTATCTGTGTCAAAATCAGGTGCCTGTTATGTGGCTGAAATGTCAATCATATTTGCGTTGTTGTTATTTAATGTTCAGGCTAATGTTTTCCTTCTTTAAGTTAAAAACAAGCGGTTGTGTCATTGTAGTTTTGCTAAATAAACTGTGCTCTTGACCTGCAGATTTCCTCATCTTGTTCTTCACAGAGGCTCTCTTTTACTGTGGAGCAGCAGTGTTTCTTCTCCTAATAGATCGTTCAAGGAGACCACTTGAGCAAGTATCTTCTGACAGTAAAATTACCCCACCGCTTGGATATAGAATATCTTCAATTTCTGTACTAGCACTTAGTCTAATAATTCCAATGGTGACCATGGGGTTTGTCTGGCCATGGACCGGTCCTGCAGCTTCTGCTACTCTTGCCCCCTATCTTGTTGGTATTGTTGTGCAATTTGCTTTTGAACAGTACGCAAGATATATTGACTCACCTTCATGGTCTGTTATCCCCATTGTTTTTCAGGTAAGGACTGGATCAACTTAGTAATTTCACTTGATATGTTCTTGTAGAGAGGGAGCACTGAACACTGGCCACTGTGATTTTTGTTGTATTGTGGTCCCATGACGTTTAACATGAAATGTTACCAGGAATAGGGCCACCCTCCCCCTAAATTCTCCCTTGTGTTTCACTGAAACTTTTGCCGCTCTTCTGACTTAATTTTCTACAGTCTGGATGTTAAAACCCTTTCAAATATTTTAAATGACATATATAAACTCCCTTTTTTAGTTCCTTTAATAACACTACCAGATCTGTGAATGACAGTTTTCATTTCTCAATCTTAACTAAGTTGACTTGTTAAACTATGTAAAGCTTTTATTATCCATGTACACTTTCATTTTTTAATGGAAAAACCAATTAAGTAGACTCCTCAATTAAGATAGACTAACCAGCACAAGAATACTCAAGTTTGATGTAGGATGTCTTATTTTTATCTTTAGTATACTGTCATACTAGTATCTTTGGACATCAGGCTTGTTTTTTTCTGCTTAGACTGTTTCTGATAACGTTCTGTTTTATTCGCTAAATAACCTCATCATGTCTCTCCAAAAGCATAGTTAGTTTATCAAAATATTCGGTAAGATGATTTTGCGAGCTTACACTGCTTCCCACTTGTCTTAAAGAATCTTATGCTCCCCTTGCTGATTGAATATGTTAACACTACCCAAAACAAAGATCCTCACGAGCAATTTTTTCAAAAAAAAGAAAAAAAGTCCCGAAGGAATTTTATGGTAGTTGATGAGGTTATTTGTCACAATTTTACAGGTTTACAGGCTGCATCAGCTGAATAGAGCTGCACAACTCGTAACAGCCCTTTCTTTGACAGTAAGAGGAGCAGAGATGACTGCACAGAACTTGGCAATAAATGGCTCATTGAGCACTCTTCTAAATGTCCTTCAATTTCTTGGGGTGATTTGTATTTGGTCCCTTTCTAGCTTCATCATGAGATTTTTCCCTTCTGCTACTATGGCTGAGGGGTAAGACATGGTTCTTGGTCCCGCACTAATTGCTCTGGAAAAGTCGTGCACGTGCAATATTCTGGTTGCGGTGGTTACTTCTTCAGATGGTCCCAGTTGTTGACTAGATCTTTGTTGAATGTGCAAGAACATGAGCATGGAAGCCTAATTCTTGGCAAAATGAAGAAATGCAAGGTACAGGGCTGCTGATCATCTTGTCACCTGTTATGTATTTGGTTCTAGGCTGTGAATTTGGATGACACTAGGTGAAATACTCGATGCACTGAGGCGTTTTACTTCATGGATATTTCATGTACAGTTTAAAGTTTATAATGGGTATCTTCGGCAATTACATGTAGATTGGTAGGCTGCCATAGTAACCACTATTTCTTGTGCAGTGGAGAATTTTATGCATCTGTTCTATACATATTTTTCTAATACAAGCTAACTTGATGATTGAGGTGGCAAAATTGGCCCAAAGCCATTTTGACCCGCCCAATGTGTCCTGCGTTCTATGGTTTGTGCATGTCATAATTTTCTGATTTGGGCATAGCCCATTTTGACCCATCAAATAAATTCATCCTTGTTTGTCTGAGTCCGGAGCTGAAAGGATATAAAATTGTTGCCAAAATTTTAAAAGGCAAACAATTTTGAGATGGAACCAAAGGGACGCGCCTTCTGTCCCATAATGGACGTAAAAAATAAACGTTAAGACAACAAGGCCATATAGGTATATATGATTAATAAATTAATAGTTGAGTTATTTTGGATAAGAGGTATTATTAATAGTGAGATTCTTGTTATCTCTTGGAATTCGTTGAGTTCTGGTTCCGGTGGTGGCTTAATCTCTGTGTTTGCTAAATAGTCACCGTTTTCGTAGAGGATCATGGTGATTAGTTTTTGTATTCACTCTGCTAGTTTAATAAAAGATTATAGTAATTACACTGAGGGAAATTTTAGTAAAAATAATTCAATAATTACACTGAGGGAAGCTTCAGTAAAAATAATTACAAAAAAAATAGTCCTTCGTTGTATAGACATGTATAGTCAGTGTATATCGTGTATTATAATGTATATTTAGTGCATAGCTCATGTATAAATAATATACCTTGTATAATCAGTGTATACTTTCTGTAACTTTTTGTAAGCCACATTATATAATCATGTATAATTTTGCTAATTTAAGACTTTTTTATATAAATAAAACATTGGCTACATCTATCGTAAAATAATTAATTCTTTTTGTATATTTGAAATTATCCTTTAATTGTTTGGGCCATCAAGATTACTATTTACTATAAAAGTAGCATCAATTTTCCTATTGTACATAGTTTGTAGGAGGTATGCCTTATGCCCAGAAAATCCACACAAGGAACTACTAAAATAGTAGGGGTTCCAAGAATTGTGCATTGGAGACATATGTCGCCTCCAGCTTCCGCATCATAGGTCAAGTGATCATTTAAAAGCATAGATGGATGGTTTCTAACGTCTCTGTTGATTTTATTTGTGGTGGTTGTCTCCCATTTTACCTAAAATAACAGCACCTAGGAGAAAAAAACCACTGCCAAATTTCCAACTTGCCTGGTACAAATGTCTCTTCACATTAGTCAGAAAATGTTTTCCAGATCTTGTCCCATTACATTGGTGCAGAAGCAAACTAGCAATTTTTATCCAACAAAATATAACTGATTTTCTGAAGTGACAAAAGTTTAGCAGTACCAGCCACACTTTACCAAAGGAAAGAATACAGGTAAACAAAGGCAGTTGCTCTTGATCTTCTTTTACAGAAAAAAATTACTTTAGTTAATAATCTATAGCAAAAAGCACACTAAGTTATCCTATAAAAAATAATGCTATCCAAGAAAATAAACTTAACGCCATTGCCAATTAGCAGTTGCTCTTTTCAGCAAGATTTCGAGTGAAGCTACGTTTACCTTGCAACTAGTGGCAAATTAGCACATCCAACAGTTTTGCTTGTAAGGAACCTACAATGACATTCTTTCCTGGACTTCAACCCGACAAAATAGCAGATATGGAAAAGGGTGAAGTAGAAACAGGGAGAAGGGAGCAAGAATGCCAGGCCATCTGTCCACTCACGAAAGACTTAAGTCGCTCCGCTGGTGATCCTTTCAGGTACATCTGGACCCTGACATTAAAAGCATGGACTACACCTTTTTGAGGCACCTGGAAGTGAGAAATGGTAGAACCTCAAGTTGCTCCAAAAGGAAGCCTTTCCGGAAAAGCAACCCAAAAATGCTAACCAAGAAACATCTCCTCTTATGACTTATGCATAATACATATACAAGCTATTTGCAGCAGCACAGGCTATGGAATTTTCAGTCGGATGCCATGCCAGATGAAGCAGTTTTGTCGTGAAATCAAAAGAGTTTCCATTTGCATCAACACCTGCACTATCTGCTCCTGCAATGTGTACACAACATGACATTCTAATTAAGAGCAGTGGTCAAAAGGATCATGCATAAAATATAAATATTAATTATGGTACACAAATGAGTGTGATGCATACCTCTCCTGACAACACGCGTTAAACTGCTGCTCAAGGACCTGGAAGGCCTTGAAGGAGTCTGGGCTTGCCTTCTGGAGGAACACAATCAAAGTCATCAGACTACGCATACAACACAAAATCATAATGTGTTCACATGCCAAAAATATTTTGGCTTAGGTACCTCATTGGGTTTTTGCTTGCTTCCAAGGTAGTTGCTTCAGTGCTCCCCGCAGCACAACCAAACACACGGAAAAGATTGCTGATAGAATAGTAATCATTTGTAGAAAAATAATGAAGAGACAGAAAAATAATATGTAAAACAAAGCTGAAAAGAAATTCTACAGACCTGTAAGACCCCGTTGCTACTCGCATACCGTCACCACTAAGGCAACACTCAAATTTATCAAAGATAGAATCATTCTCATATAAGTCACAAAGCTGCAGAAAATAGAAAATACCTTGCTGATCAGCTCAACATGCAAAAGGATAACCAAGTTCACATAACACTTTAATGGCAAGAGTAATTCACCTTTGGTCTTAAATATTCATGAACCTGGAATGTTGAAACTGGACCAGAATCCATGTTTATGTCCCATAGCTGAAAAAGTAAAGCTTTGTTCAGTAAAGGAATATTTTTTGCTGATGGGGAAGAAAAAGAATCACTGACAATGATGAGTAGAATATAAATTTCCTACACAATGCTGGGAAAAACTAAACCTAGCAATAATTTTAAAGTAAGAGTTGCGCAAGAGAAAGAGCGAGAGAGTGAGTGGGTGTCTGAATAGGTGTGCCACGTAATGCTTTAAGAGGGTGTTTGGGTTTTCCTATATGCTAGTCAAACAAGCTTAAACACATTTTTTGGCTTGTTTGGTGTATGAAAAACACCAAAAGTGTTCCTTATTAAGTGCTTTTAAGCCAAAATAACCTACCGTCCAAGGCTCTCCATTTTATGCAGTACCCATTTACTTACCAAAAAATAAAAATACAGGTGTAGTAGATCCTAAGATAAGATTCTAAGACAAACCATAAAGATTAAACCCTAATTCAATTCTTCAATGTGCAATCACTCCACAAAATTAGCCAATTATTATATCCATAAAACAATTCAAACAAACAATCAGATTCCTCTTTTATCCTCATCAAACTCGAGACTATTTCACCTGATATTGAGAAAGACCCATGCCAGGTAACACATTCAATACATTTGACTGCAGCTTCGAGGCATCTCTGCAATCAAACTAGTATGAATTTTTTTGCACCCTCCATCTCATACCACAGACCACAAATTGATATAAAATACGTTTTGCAAGAATCATTTGAGTAAATTCAAGACATTACAACAACAGTATGAAAGCAAAAAAGTTGGTAAATTCACGTCACAAGACAACAGCATGAAAGCAAAACTACTCTTTAAGCTTTCATAGATGAATAAAAGTGAAATGTACTCGTGAAAGGCCAACTGACCCAAGATTATATTATAAAAGAAATTCAAATCTTCCGATGACAAATTCAAATCTTCTGATGACATATGAAGCTGATTTCGACATCTTTAATCACTCAGGAAGAAAAAAAGCAAGTGAAATGGAATAAATTAGTAGTGACACGTACATATTCAAAAAATGGAAGCAGCAGGAATTGTACATTTTGCAAGTCAGGCACTCTTATTCATCAACACAATTGTTAATATCGTTTATATGAAAGAAAATTGCTCCTCATGAACTAAAATACATAAAACAATGACACTCACCAAATACTGACCAAACTGCAGAGATACTTTAAGAATATAAGCTTTATGCAAAAACTTACAAAGGTAAACTCAAGGATCACAGATATGTATGGTGTGTCATCTTTTTAAAATAACAGGAAAGAACAAAAAAGCAACCACAAGGACATAGTTCATCTCTCTAGAAACTCCAGAGATACTCGTTTAAATTAGGTACCACAAAAAAACCTCCAAATGCGCAAAGTATATTCGCATTTTAAATGGAATTGAAGTTCTGAGGATTTTTAATCATGGGTCACACAATTGAAAAGGAGTTGATGGCAAACTATCGGGTGTTCTGTTATCCTCAAACTAAATTTATGAACATTAACCCCCCACACCCCACCCCCCCGAGGGACAAATAGCAAAGGGTTTGTGATGACTTTCTGAACAGCACATGGAGGTGAAAAATGATGCCAGGTTGGATTTCTTAACGGCTAATTAGCTGAACATAAATATCTTTTACAATTCTGTTAGTTTTTCTCCTTTATTACCTTTATGTTCTTTAGTTGCTCTTCATCTTCTTTAACCAAATTGATCTAAGTTGGCGTATTTGGGTTTCATCTGAAACACTCTTCAGCACTCTTTTCTTGATTTCATTCAAACTTCTTGAAAACCAAACACCTCCTAGAGGATGAAAATGAATATTTTATATAGTTGTGGGAAGCTGTCTCAAACCCAGAAAATCCCTATAATTACAAAAAATAAACATAACCAGTGTAATCCCACAAGTGGGGCATGGGAGGGTAGGATGTATGCAAACCTTACCCCCTACATACCACCTGATGGTGTGGTATGTAGTGGGCTAGTACGCCCGCCCCAAAAAAACGGCTCTAAGACAAACAAAAAGATGTACCGCACTAACGAAGGATTGCCAGTGATGTACTACAGGGAGGTGGGGATGATGTCAAGTCTGCATGACCCTTATGGGCCACACACGTGCTACGAGGGCAATTATAATGAAAAGCAATGTTGTAAGGCGGAGAGAATCCAGAAAGATTGTCTCAGTTCAGATTGTTCTCCACAACTCAGGAACATGAAGTTGGAAACGCTAGTACTCGCGGGATGCATGCCACAATGAATATGTATTTGAGACCAGTACACACCATCCATCACACCCTGGCAATCGGATTCACCCAAAGTATCAGACCATGCCTCTACACATGTAGAGAGTAGAGTGCATGCAAACCTTAGCCCTATTTCGTGGAGGTGGAGGGGTAGACCCCCACAGCATAGAGGTCATTTTTTTTATAATCCCTCATTTCAATAGAAAAATGAGAGACTATAGTAAAAGAACTAGTGTTCTTCTATCTTTACGGCAAAATCAACCACCAATCTTTTTCTGTTTTTCTTATTTTGCTTCTTCGCCGGAAACAGCCTCTCTATCTCTATGAGGTAGTAGTAATGTCTGTGTAGATCTTACCCTCCCTAGACCCCACTTGTGGGATTCCACTGGGTATGCTGTTGTTGTTGCTGTTGGTTCTTCTAATTATGGTTTTTTGCTTTTAACTAGTTTATTTGATTTCTTGTATTAAACTTTGATAAATTTTTAATTTGAACTGAAAAAATAATGTCACATGTGGTGCCACTAGGTGCAGTGAGCAATATTCTTCCCCAGGTTTTTAACTTTAAAAATTAGGAGGTTACGGAAACATCTAATAGTTTAAGTATGTAACTTGCAAAGCAGTGAGCAGTGATAGTTCATGTTTTAACTGCTAAGTTTAAGATGTGTTGCACCAGTTCGCACATTTCCTGAAAAGCATTTAAGGAGCATAAAATACAAGAACATTGAGTTGGGAGTTAAACTAGAAAGTTATAGTTCAAACTTCAATGGGTAATGGAAACAAGGCAAAGTTTACACAACCAGCAAAAGTGTGAATGAAAGCAAAAAAGTTGGTAAATTCACGTCACAAGACAACAGCATGAAAGCTTAAACCCCAAAATAGCTGCTGCCTGTGTTTGGAAGGACGGACATGGCACATTCTTACATAACTCTCAAAGCTCTGCTTTACATATAGGTCACACCCCTTTAAAGTGGCAATTCCCTGATCTTTATACACTGGCAATTAATCAGGCAGCATATATTGAAGATTACAACTCTTCCCAATGCTGGAATATTGTCTTCAGGAGAAGTTGTAACGACTGAAAGTCGATAAAACACTTCCTTTATTGCAACAACTTGACTCCTGCCCACTACTCCTAACAAAGAAGATTGCATCTGTTGAAAAGGCAAAAAGGATGGCACCTTCTAGGATGCATCTGTTGGAAAGGGCAAAACCTCTTGTCCATGAAGACAAATCTGGAAAAGGCACGCCCCAACACGGTTCAGTGTTTCACTTGGTTGGCAGGCATAAATGAATGTCTAACTCGATGCAACTTACAGAAAGGAATGACTATCTGCAGTAGAAGCCCTCTCTGTAAAGAAGAATTGGAGGACACCAATCATCTTTTTCTTCTCTGTAAGTTCACATCTCAGTTATGGGACCTCCTCTTGACTATGCTAGGAATCAAGTCGGGTCATACCAAGAGATGTCCTAGCTTTTCTTCAAGGTTGGACTATAGGGGGAATGAGTGGTATTGACTTGAAACTATGGAATGCCATCCCTGCTGCAATCTGGTGGATCATATGGAGAGAAAGAGACAAGAATTTTTTAAGATAAATTGGAAAATGTTATTAGTCTCAAGTTTCTTTGCATTTCTATGTTTTCCCTTTGGAGCAATATGGCAGATATGTATGATATACATGATGTATGGGCCATGCTCGATTTTATTAGTTCTCTTTATAATTACTAAGGGCTCTGGATTCTTTTGTAATTGGTTCTAATCACCAGCAATCACTCGATGCTGGGTTTCATTCATAAAATTACTCATCAAAAAAGAAAAAAAGAACTCTGCTTTATAAATGCATTTTTTACAGATAAAAGCAGGTCTTCCACTGATCTAATAATATGAATGCGAAGTCAAAAAAAAGATGATGTGTGCCTCTCCAATCAATCAACTAAAATATGGAGATCCAGCATAGACAAAGAAACCAACCTTTAGGGTCATGTAGTCACGACTAAGTATGTATCTTCCATCCTTCGCAAATTTAATATCTGAAATTGAAGCAATTATCTCAGTGAAAAAAGATCTTGAACCAGGTGCTTCCTGTTCCTCAAACCTGCATACAGGGAACGCCAGAATTCCCAATTTATTAAAGCTACGAAGAAGTAATACAAAATACAAACTTTGAACTTGAAATATACATTCTCCAGTGTTCTGATGCTGATAACACCTAGATCTTCCAGGATCTTATCATGTGCAGTTAATAGTTCGCTTTAATGTAGAGACAACATAAGAAATAAACCCATCAGAACAGAAATACAAAAGAATCAATCTGATACTCACAATTTAGAATGTGAGTCGCACAATGCCGACTGCCGCAAATCTATTAAACGAACAGATCCTTTTGAACTACTATAAGCTAATGTGTTGCAGTGTGTAGGATGGAATTCTGCTGAAGTTATCACCTCTGCAGTAACAAAACATGTCTAGTTAAAGTCAAAAGTATCTGTCAAATAGCACGAGCATATTTTATAGTAGCAAATAGTTGGAAAGGTGGGGGACTGGCTGTGACCTAAGTTGAGATCAACTCATGAAAATGTACCAGTAAGGTCTTCCATATTTGCTGGCTTGACATCGACAATATTGAAACTTTGATTACTTATTTCCAAGTTCCAAAGGTTTATTCGAAGATCATCAGCTGATATGAATGTTTCACCATCACTAAGTGGAAAAGAGGACAGAAATTTTCATAAGCTCTTATGGACTAGAACTCAAAAAGAAGGTGAAGCACATTTACGTGATCAGGATCATCACCTGTTATTGGATATAGAATTAATATGGTAGTCATGAGCATGTGCATACACTCTTCTACACCTTGCAAGAAGGCTGGCCTCATTGCTCGTTACCTACAGTTCACATACAAAGCTTTTAAATCCAAGCTTTAAAAAGAGATTCAAGTCAAATTTATCAAACAACATTTATCCTAGGGAGATGAAGCAAGCTACATTCATTGGAAATTCCTGATACCCTCGAAGGCAGAGTGAGGTGAATGTTTAGATACTCCAAGCCTGACATATCAAGGATAATAGAACCCAAGCATGGGCCAATAATCAGGCAAGCACATCGTGGCATGTAAAAATTTGTGTAAAAGCATAGGCATACAAAGGCTAGCTTGTATGTTTAATTCAAACTTACAAATAGACATATACATAAATGACCTAGTGTTTCTTTCTGTAGCACTCGACCTCAAAAATTAAAAGAAACTTATTTACACAACCAGGAGTATAGAAAGATTATATACATCCACTTGAACTGCAGTCAGTTGAATTTTCTATCCCAACATGTACTTTATAAAACTGAACATACCTTTTTTGATAGGTAAGATTAGATAAAGTTCAAAAGACCAAAGGGCACAAATGCACATCACCAAAAGGCTATAGATTGACAAACTTGACAGGTCATCAGCATCATAAACAAACAAAATATAACAGGTTAAGCAAGAACAATTTACCACGGGCAAACGGAGTGAGGGAATGCCTTCAGGCGGAAATGAGAAATCATTGCTCAAAGAACTGTAAGCTTTATCTCCGCAGCCTCCATTTGCAAGACACTGCTTTGGGCTGGAACATAAACTCGAACTGGAGAGACTGCCATTTCCAGCAGCTTTTGATGGGTCGATATTCATTTCAGATATTTTCTTAACTTTCTTCTCTTGTACCTGAAATATTCAGGCAAAAGCAATTTGAAAGGAAATCAGAAAATTGATACCCAGCCTTGACATAAGATAGCCACATTCAGAAGTAGATAGTTTAATAAATACATCATATCTTAATTATTTTACACTTTAAATTACAAACGAAAGAGCTGATACATGGCTGACATAAAACTATGAGACAAAAAGATGTTTTACAAACAATTCATGCAGACTGTTCAAACGCATTGCAACAAACAAACAAATTCATATCAAGTGCCATCATTCCATTTACTAAAACAATGTTCTAGTACAACCACAAAGTCTAAAGAGGAGAGCATGTCACACTACAACCTTGAAATCAACTATTAATATCACTCCTCAGTAAAGTTGATATGTATCCAAGTCCAAAAATAAAGATTAGAACTCATTTTATTTAACTAAATAAACTGAGCACGCAACCAATCATCTACAATGCATTTTTTATGGTTCATCTACAATGCTAATACACCCTAAGGAATCAATAGAGAAGCGAGTAAATAAAATAATTTACCTTCCAATACTTAATAGTTTTGTCATTAGTAGATAGAAGAAAAAGGGCACCATTTGCTGTTTGGCACCACCGGATCTTGTTGATTTTCTCCTCAATCTCCAAACTCTTCAAATAATCAAACTGAATGCAAAGATGTGGTATAAGAAATTATACTTCTATTTGAATCAACAAGGAGACAGAAAGCACAGAAGATGAGGAATACAACATAGCATAGGCGGCGGGCGGCAGCAATCAACCCTACTCTATAATTGCATATTGATAGAGGATCAGGCAGCTCAAAGGAACCTTCCTTTCAAAAGAAATGAAGTAGAATAATAACATCACCCTAATGTTCTTTTGTATGTTTGTTTCCAGGAAAGTTCATCATTCATAAGTTCCAGAGAGAAATTACACCAGAAAAGAAGGAACAACAGAGAAGAGGTGTGTACCTCAGGCTCGTGGCTTTGAAATTCTGTCTTATAGCGGAACTCTGGATGCCGACTAACTGGATAGTCCACTCTCTCTAACTCTCGGCGACTTCCAACATGCTGGAAAACACAGTGCACACAAAAGACATGATCATCGAAACAATCAATTTTTTAATAAATATATAATCAAAAAGTAAACAGAAGAAACCTACCTCCTTGGTATCAGTCCTTTCAAACAATACCACCCTACCCCCACGATCCCCAGTGGCAAGATGATCACCAGTTTTATCAAACTCAATTGCTGAAATGATATCAACTGCAATCACAAAGAAAAATATCCACATCATGACAGTCAAAGAAAGAAATCATAATACATCTATATACAGTGGGAGCCTAATAAAAGTTCTTCCTCAATCTGTGAAACCTTGTACGAAATCAAGTACATTAATTGCATTTGTTATGCATTCTGAGCTAAGAATTCTTTTTTTTTGTTTGTTTGAAAATTTTCTGAGCTAAGAATTCTGTTTTATAATTTAGGGCAATCCGCATATCTTACAGCAAACCTTGACACAAGTCTCAATAACTACTTTCTGGCAGCATGAATTAAATTTTATTACTAATCAAACAATGTCACAACTCAGGGCACCGTATTAACATGACAACTTGTTGCATGGTTTTAAGAAGGATATTCTCAATTCCTGTTTTTTCATTCTGGATTTTGCTATATCACAGAAAAATACGAAGTATATTAAATGAACTCGCTAAAGGGCTTAATGATTAAATGCCTAAGACAAGGAATATTTGTTGGCACCCATGAAATAGCTATAGAGTTGAGCAGTCAATCAACGATTCAATATATGAATCCTCTATATCTATTCCGCTTCTCCTTGAATCCATTTCATTCTAATACTTCATTTGTTCATTCTACATGGCATCTTTCTTTTTTATTTGCTCTAAAAAATAGTACCTGTCTATGTTTGTTAACTCTTTCACTCTATACTTCCAATTTCACCCTCAAAGACATTCTTATAAGTGTTATGTCAACTTTAAGAACACAAGTCCTAAAAGTACTTTTGGCGAGTCTTTTTCTTTCTTTCTTAAACTTCATACCTAGTCAAATACTGTCATGTAAAATAAATGGGGACTGCTAAATAATTTGATTTATTGGGCATTCCAAGGGTTCAACAGAATTAGATATCATAAATCCCACTTAGCCTATATTGATATATAAGTCTCCAACATGACTAGGAAGATTATGTTCCAGACAAACACCAGTCTAAAGATTTATGTACGTGTAAAAACAACTAATTTTTTATCCCAACTGGATGGCATGACATATCTGGATTCTACTTCCACTAGTCTATTTTTAGCCAAGTCTGCCTGGAGATGGTATGTCTTTGAACAACTTCCATCCATATAAATCATATGATTGCTAACTCCTCTCCTTACAAAATCTTCCATCTTGTCTTTGCTATTTCTTGTTTTTTCTTGTTCAATTTCTATCATTTGTTTCTTTTGCATTCAATTTCTGCCTTCTGTGTTCTGCCTTCCGTTCTTGTTAGTGCCCTCTGTTTACTGTTTTCTTGTTCAATTTCTGCTATTTGGTCTCTACTCTCGTGTTCAATCTCTGCCTTCTGTATTCTATTAAACCGTTATATTTATGCCTTCTGCCATCTGTTTCTGGTTCAAATTCTGCCCGCAGGCCCTATTTCTTGTTCAAATTCTGCCCTCTGATTGCTATTTCTTTGTTACTTTCTTTCTTTGTCACTGCTCCTTTTGTATTAGGTTTAGTATTGGTTCCTGCTTGTTTAGCGTATAATCTTGATTAGTTTATATTTACTTTAGAAGCTTGGGTATATGATGGTATACTAGGGTTGTGTTCTCTATCAGGGACAGGGGTGAGGGTCTAAGCCTATATAACATGCTACCAAACTCCACTAGAACAAATTATAAGTGCTGCTTGTGAAAGGGATAACTTACTTACCACAGAAAAATTCTCTTCGTGAAAAGTCAGCTTATGATGAATCACTTAGCCTAATCAAGCCTACATCCCCATGGAAATCTTGAGTCTAAAGATTTCTTTTTCACAAGCCCCGCAAGGTGTTTAAGTATTTTGACAAATGATTCTTTCTTCTTTTTTCCAGAAAATGCATCACAAGGTGTTAGTCTTAGTCCTACCTTGACCATTATCGGCCCCAACTTCAACTCCCACCTTAGCCAATACAAATTGGCTTTGAAGCATTCTCTTTTTTTGCAATATCCCTCAGTCTTAAGAAGCTCAAGACATGGAACTATAGAATGTCCCCGTGCACGTCAAATAACAGCATTTGCCAAAATAGAAGTAGGGGTAACCTTTCACACAAATGCACATCGAAATCTAGTCTCACAGAGGGACTTACACCCTTATGATTCACATTTGACAGAACATATGACCAAAATTAACAATGAAGAAGCCCCCCCCAACAAATTGACAACTGCAAACAAAGTTCACAATGAACAGAATATTACAGTTCCATATACTTGGTAGAGTCTAGTTCTATACTGTTCATACAGTCAATTGATAAAAAAACAACATGCAAAACAATCAATCAATCAATCAATCAGATCCAGGATCGGAATCTAACAGATTTATCCTGCTCGCAATTCAATAAACTAGAAAATTATCACAATAGACAAATAACGGATCAATATCCCATTAGGCAAACCCTAATGGATACACTGAAACCGAAATGAGCATGGATCCAGGTGAAACAAAAACCAAAATCAAGTTACCTTCCTGCACTTCTTCACCAGCCGTACGTTCACCAAAAACCTGAGAAAATTTCCACTCTAGCGGCGGTGGTGGACCCGCCGGAGCTTTCGCGACTTCTCCACCAACACCACCACCTTTCATCAAATCTCCTTTTATTCTCTTCCCGATAAAATCAATCAATAACCAAATAAAAAAAAGTATACAAAAAAACCGCCGATCAAATCGAAGATTCTAGAATGTTCAGTTAATCAGAAGCGATCGCCGGTAGGTTTTTTGGAATCGCCGTCGTCAGAAGAATAACATATTGAATTCAGATTCAACAATTACAAAGTTCCTCAATCAATAAAAAGACGACGTATTTGGCCTCAATACAGATTAAGATTCTCTCTAATGGAGTAGTGAACCGTTTTATGCCATCGGAAAAACAAAACAAAATGCACTGTTTTCTTTTTTTTTTCTAAGTTCTATCTATAAAAAAAAATGTTATGAAAATTGTGATTCATGTTTGTGGATGTTCCACTATGTAAAGA